>UZAN01041122.1:35569-48512 GCA_900618425.1 Echinostoma caproni
AAATGCTTGTGCCCTTATATATTCAATTAGGATAGAAACAAATGGCTAAAGGAAGAACACATGCAAAACGAAAACAATTAAATTGTGAGGAACACTTCACCCATAATTTCTGTAGTTTCATTCCTCTGGATTTTGTCTATGCATCACGTAATAAAACTTTTAATTATACGCCTTAGGGGTAAATCCCATAGTCATGGAAAATGGCAACCTAAACCCCGCAACTTAAACCGCGTTAGTTTAGGCGTGGTACTGCACCAAACGATAGCGAAGCTGCCTACCATTGAAGTTAGGTGGCAGTGACGGGTCCCGTGGGTTACAACGACTCAACCACTGCGCCACGAACACTCATTTCACGAACAATGAAACTCGCTGTGGCAGTCGACAAAATGAGCACTGAGCAGTTGTTTCATCCTTGTTGAAACTGGTCAACAGTGTTGCACTTTTATTGTTCCTGTTGGAAATGCAAACGTAAGCTTTCGGCTGGAAACTTCAGGGCTAAGTGGTCAACATTTCGAGCGAATAGCTACCCTAATTTATAATGTAGTTTCACCCGATTAACTCAGGGATAAGGATGAACGTTTGTGGTTCGAGTCCAGACTGGAAAACAACACGTAAGCGCTGCTGATGAGTTGCAGCTGTACAGTACACTGACGATTTTCAGAAATTATTGTATCGCGTCCCAATATCTCTAGAATACCCCAAAACTATGGCATAATACTGATGTGCAATCGATAACTGAACTAGACGGATTTAAGTTTTTTTTTGACTCGAAGGTCTATGCCGCGACTAGAATTTGTCTAGAAGGAGAATAGGAAGCGACGGAGATCACGCGCTTCCGTATGAGTGAAACAAATAGTATATTTATTTGTACCCTTTCCGGAGTGAGTACTTTAAAGCGGAATTCTCTTTTAGGGGTTTAATAGCCAATACACACAATGCCTGGACGGGCGTAAACCGCGATGAGCCCAACTGAAAGACGATTGTTCACCATGATACAGCAGCGTGCACCGAAGAATTTTGGTGTTCAGCAGGACCAAGCTTCCGTCCGATTCAGTCGCCAGTCATACACTACTGGTGGGTGTCCCCTTGCAGTGATTACGCTCTGTATCCACTTGCCAAATCCGGCTTGAATGAGTAATCGTTGGCCTGCATAGTATTGATTGATTTCTCTTCGCTGTATGTGCTTACCTGTCCCCAAGCCTGTCACACTTTTAACCAAACGTGGTCTGATGGTATGCGTAGAGATGATGAGATTACCACGAAACAGTTGAGTGCAGTACATCCAGTATTATTTTTATTTCCTTTTTGGGGAAATAATACTTAATTGCGGAAGATTACATCGCCGACCCCGTTGAAATTTATTCATAGTTAAACGGTATAATAAACAGTTATGAAGGCTTCATTTATTCGAACATAATCATATTTTGTATATAGCTCCCAACGAATATTTTGCCAGAAAACCGCAGACAAAACATTGTTCGGTTATTGACTAAACTTACAACGGCAACTTAATTTTTTAGGAGAACGCTTCGAATAATCAAAAGCTACAGAGAAAAGTACAGAAAATCAAAATGATCGACTACTGTTTCAGGATTGGAATTTGTGACCTCCAGGTCATTGCAGTGATGATGCCAACACATCGGTCATCACTTAGAACAAGCTGATTTACACAACAGAAAAGAAAATCAGGACCTGATTGGTCGGTTGGTTGGTTGGTTCATTGACTGGTACAAACGGGAAGCGTGAACAGCGTACAGGGGGGAGAAATGTTCGTCCCCCCCCCCCCACCTATTTCACTCAATGCACTCGTGGATGCTAGGAGAGCGGCGACGGAGACGGTGATGGCACCGGTCACGGCGGCGGTAAAGCGATAAAGGTCAATACCCTGTATTGCACCATGGATCGCATATNTTTGACCGCTTTCGCCTATGCATAGCATTTCTGGTTCCCTCTCACCAAAGCGAATCCGGGCAGCGTTAACTATTTGAAAAAGGATTGTGCGTTTATAAACACGTTCTGAAGAAGGGACATTGCGAGCTACGATTTTACTGTGCTGGTGCATCTACCCTCCAAAACGAAAATAAACTGAGTAACCGATGTGCTGACTACTCTCGGTGTAGATCAACTGTTACAAACACGTGGTAGGTTTGTGATTTGAGTCCACGGGAAGTAGTTACAGGAGAACAGCATGAACGTTGATCCCAACAGCTTGGAGCGATGAAATTTGCAACACTTCTGGACACTATATTGGAAGTTATTTTTTTTATCAACTCTACGGTATGCACTTCTGACCAATCCTAAACAGGACGAAACGGCTGTAGAGTGAGTGCGCTTTGTCGGTCATCAGAAACATTTCCACCTCGTTTGAAACTCTACGGTACTTGAAAGAAAACGTGGCAAATCGGAATTTATACAACAAAACACAAATTCAAGGCTGTTCGAATTAAAACACTGGCAACAGCCGAAGCAGTTATCACTCACTTGTTGAAGCCAGAATTGTGTGCATAAGGAAACACATACCTGTTTCTGCACTAAAAATTCCCTGGACCAAAGAGGGAGAACCATTCACCCATGAACGTGGTGACGATCCAAATAAATTACCAATGATTACGTAAACCGTTACTCTTATCAGAACAAGAGAGAGAGAGACAAACCTGTCGCTACTCCGCTCCTTTTGCTATCATGATCTGACCTCGACGGCTTAACCCCGACACTAACTATCGCCTGTTATTTTCTTAAACAAATGTGATTCTAATAGCTTCAGAATGAATGCATCGGAAACATACGATCACCTTCGCTCACTTTTCTGACAACAACGATGGGCTTATTTTGTCATGTTATTTCGTTTTCGCGATTTTCACTTCACTGCTTCCTAGTTTGTTAGTATTTTATGTAGAATTATTCGTGTGAGTGAGGTGTGAGCTGAAAAGCAAGGAAGTACTGGACAGCTGTTTCGCCCCGGTTGGCTGGGTCTCATCCGTGCAGCACGTGAATCCATCAACCCCAAATGGGGATTTCGAACACGGGACCTCACGAGTAAGCATGTTATACCCACTGAACCACCAGGCAGAGTTGATCAGACTGTTCCTCATTTGAAATATATACCCTCTAATTTGACCGATTCGATTATTATCAACTATTTACACGGTGAATGCTTGGATTAACCGATTCAGTATTTCACAGGCACTAGACACTTCTGATGAGTCTCAAGCAGGACGAAACAGCTGTCCAGTGTTCTTTGTCGGTTGTCACAAACAGTTCAATCGCGTTTGTATGCGCTGAACGATCTCCAAAGGAGTAAAACCCACACCCAAGATCATCAACAGTGTCTGGAGTCTGTGAAAACCAAATGGGCTAATCCAAGCATTTACCGTGTAAACTGGTTGAGCCATTAGCACAAGGTGATGACTGTCTATGACGTGAAGCTCTGGGTAAGGGTTTCAAGTCCCAGTCCGAAGAATCGCAGTTCGAATCTTGACAGGGACACAAAATGTGTACGCAATGCTGACGAGTCCCAAACAGGACGAAATAGCTGTCCAATGAGGACACTTTTCTCGGTTATCACAAACACTCCAGTCGCATTTAAATATTACCAACTGTGTTGGGATTGTAAAATGTTCAGCAGCCTCGGTGAGATTCGAACCCGTGCATGGACACCGCCTACGCTTTTGTACAGCGCACGCTTTACCAACTGAGCTACGAGGTCACTGTTTTTGTTAGACATGCGCTGGCTGAACTGAAATATGTGTGTTGTCAAACACGGCCCAAGATCTCCTCGTATAAACTTCAATGCTCCCGGAATGCACATATTTCGGTGCACAAATTGTTATTCACCGTCATCTAACTTTATTAAACTTTTCCGCTTGTTGGCGAAAAGCAGCTGAGACAAAAATGTGCACATTAGTTCCATGTGGTTCTATTTCAGTCTTCATTTCTTTTCTGATTTGTCCTTCCATGTATTGTGCATGAGATAACCCATGAACACATTCCTGCAATGGTTACAATCTGTGCTACGATCACGGTGATTCACAACAACAGTTGTTCACTTGTACCCCCCACCCCCACCCCCATCACTCCCTATCGCATATCCGTGTAACAAACTAGGGGTGGAGTGTGTAAGGGTTGGGGTAACAGGCGAGCGGACGAGTGATGTTAGGACCTCGGTAAATGATGCGATAGTATGGAACAAGAAATGAAATCAAAATAATGTCCTCGTTTGAATTTAATAACCTCGACAAATGTAACCATAAAGGTAGTTCACGGAGTAAATAATGCGTGATGTATGGTAAATAGGTGGCCATTTAGTGCGAGAGAATGCGTGAGCAGTTGTTATTGAACTGCCGCAGTGCATGCACAAAAATAAAGGTCCTTTGTTCAAGAACAAATGTTTAGTTGGAGTGCGACCGAACTTTCAGTTCTTTCACTCTAGATACAGATGCAGATCCGCGGTGAACATGGCAACTTGGGATGTAGATTGACAGAGAGGTAGAGATGTGAACGAAATTAAACTACAGACAAAACGTAACCAATTCGTGCTGAAAATCACCTTACATATTTTTCTTAAACCTGTGGTAGGCCCTTACATTTCAGTCATTACTTCGATAAACAAGAAAATTTGTAAGTTTACATTTTCCTTATGTCAGTCAGTCAATTAATCAAACAAGTGCTCAGTGAATGCAATAGACAGACACTTTGTGTAACAATCATGTATTCAGTCAATCATTCATCCGTTCGTTCAGTCAGTCAGTCATTCAATCGTTTACCTAATTGGTTTGGTAGTTACCAAGTCAGTGAATACTATACTTTCAGAAATGCATTTTTGCCATCAAACTCAATTACGGAATATATTCCGTACCAGTAACAAGGCAGTGCACGTGAAAGAACGTGGAATTATAAGGTGGTAGTAATAACAACAGTAAAATTGTCATTTCCACATGTAACTTATCCATGTGTTGTGCTAGCACCTTTTCCTCGTGCTCCGTGTTTGCAGACTAAATTTGATTATTTCCACAGATTTGCTCCGAAAAATTGATTATTTTATGTTACTAATGGAAAGCTAGTGAACTTATATTATTCTTCTCAAGATTACAAAATCTGTTTGTTAAATATTATATGCAAAGCATGATGTAAGCCGACAGTTCCTGAAAAATATTTTGAACAGGACCATCTGGAAGTAAATGCCTGCTGCACATTTATCGAAGTTTGATTACCTCCCCCTCGTTCTCCGTCTCACCACCACCACCACCACCACCGCCTGAATGGTGTTGTTGAAATGAGCGAACAGAGCGAAATCGAGCACAAATTACTCTTTAATCTCTCGCATCAACCATTCGCCACACCGTTTATGAGACTCATCACCAGTCAATGGGATTATCGATCGTCGAAATGATTAGCCGTTCGCCCAAATTTAAGAAGTAATCGGGTTTTGTGAAATTATCTATGCGACAACTGGTAATGCGGTAGGCACACAGACCAACGCATGCATGCATGCACACACACACGCACAAACTCAGTGGAGAAGAAAATTTACCTTAAAGCTGCCGAAATAAAGTGTACAATGAGAATGCAAAAACCCCTATAGTAATAGACCCAAAGCGATGAAAATCTTCAATTCTTTTTGGATTAGATCACCTAAATCCACATTCTGTATAAGGCAGCTGCACATCCATCTCATCCTTCTCACTGATGAAGATAGCAGAGTTGAATTCCCCACAGAAACGGGAGTGTAATTACTTTTGCGTTGTTTTTGTTTTTGTTGTTGTTGTTGCTGTTATTATTTAGGCACATATGAGAGCGGAATCTACAAATGACTTTACCTCGTTTACTGACTGCACCCATCACCCTGACGGAGTGAGACGGTAGGGTGTGTTTGGGGGAGTTGGCTACTTGAAACAGCGAATAACGAAAGAACAGTGTTCTCATTTGCGTTCTGGGAAAGGTGATTGGTGAGTTGTGTGCCAATTTCTTGTAGTCGTATGCCCGTCTCTTTCCACATTCAACTAGGTCCCAGGGAATCGGACTAAGTTCAAGCACAATTCAGTCTACATCAAAAGAGTATGAAAGTATAGAGATAGTAGTATCCTACTATCTGTCTACTATCTACTATCCTACCCCCGCCTTCCCACCTTCAAAGAAATAGTGAAAAATAAACAGTTTCTCATGAAGAATAAGGAAACTTTCCCAGCGAGTTGTGCGAAAGATGCCAGAAATAGCCTGCAATCATTGTACAGTTTCCCAGTTGGTAGATACAAAACTGATGAAAAATTTTCATACAGCCTAAATGATGTTCTCTCTCCGGTTATTCCACATCGCTATCGCATCTTAGCATCCCAAATCCAATCTACTGGAGTCTGCACATTGATCTGGAGATGGAGTTGGGGGTTAGAAACGCCTTTTGTATTTTTTTAAATGAATTTGTTCTCAAGAGAGCGAATAATTTGGACTTAAAACGGAGAAGTTTTTATTTATTTATGTGTTTCAATGTTTTCTCTAATGTCAACCGCAACGAGAATTGTTCACAGGAATGCGTGAATTGAACACCAAAGTGAGATGGACTGTGATTTACCCGGTTAGACTGGAAGATGCTGAATCCGAGCTGGCATCAGCTTACCAGTACAGCTCTGGATGGTGTATAAATAAGATCTTCCTCACTCATTTGAACGCCAGTGATTTTTACCTGTTGCATTATCTCCATTAAAGCAGTCGTATTTCAGTAACCACCGGTAACTGTTCCGAAGCTCGTGTTTCTCTACCCAGTGTACTTCCGTTGGAAAAGTGAAGTGAAGGGAATCTCGCAAAGAATTAATGAATTTTTGTGTATTTTTTCACGCGAAAATATACTCAGTTAATTATCAATATACTGCATATATATAAAAGGAAATTTCTGTTGACATATAATTGTCTCATACATATAGAATAAGCATGTGCATATAACATATATATCCATACGTAATAAATTATTACATCATACAATGACAGTTATGCACAATAGTATATCCTATTTTTATTCTGTACAGCACAAGTATTAGGTTTACCATGGATACGAAGATCACTGCACTCAATTTGGTATATCACCTATTTTATCTTGAAATTGAGAAAAGTTCAGAAACCTACTGAACTTTTCGCAATCTGAACATTAAATTTCCATCCACAAAAAAACAACAATTTAAAAAATTAACCTTGCTTTATTAGCTCATTGGGTGAATTCTAAGAAAAACTTGTCGTGGTTTTTAGCTTAACTGCTACCTGGATTCCTTATACCTCTGTAATTTGGATGGGTGACTCTAATGTGAAGTGATATGACCAATTCATTGGTTTTCTTATGCTGTCATGCTCATCAAACAGTCATTTCAATCAATTTTAATTCCACTTAGAGTTTTCTTAGCCCCTTGTTATTTATGGAAAAAATGTGTGGTTGAATCAAGCTACTCTGGTATTTTGTTCTGCATTTTTCCGCTGAAACTTTCATTGAGTATCGGTCGTAGAGGGTGATTCATTTTAGTCTCACATCATTAGCGACAGAGCAAATAGATACACGATAAAACAAACTTTGCCGTATGATCTGATCCACGCGGGTTGCATCGAAACCGGGCTACCTCGTACCCCGTCCGCATGTGGCCTTGACATCTAGTATTCGNGAATTACTGATTACACATTGACTGATTTTTGTTCAAACCGTACCACAAACCCGGAAACTAATTTGTCTATTCAAATGTCTGTGTTACTCTCCTGAAAAACCATATGGCCTTTAGTTTGCCAACGCTCAATTTTGCAATCATCATTATCGGGGAGGGGGCTTAGTGGAATGTATCAACGTGGGGTATTTGGTCAGTGATCCACTATCTATGCACACTTAGTTCGAATAGGAATCAGCAATGTAGGGATAGGAAATCGGTTTGAAAAATCTGAGGAGATGCAAACCGGACCAATTCCATCAGCACACACACACACACACAGAATAAAAACACTGATTGCACACAAAGTTATTCAGAAAGTAAAATATGGTACCTCACACATCTGACGCCAAACTGTGTGCCAAACAAATCATGGTACAATTTTTTTATAAAAAAAAGAAAAACGTTCCATGATTTGCATGTAGGAGGAATACTTCTAGATTACCCAGGCCAAAGCAAGTGTATTTTGGTGGGGTATACACAATTGGAGCCTTTCGGCAAGTCACAGCGGGGAGGTGTTTGAAAACTATAGTCCATTGGGGGCCGGAGTCCAGTTCATCGGATCATACGCCCTTTGGACAGGATCACACGTCAAACGTGCTCAATACACCTCGATGCCGGTGACCACTACTACAAACAAGGTATTGGTAAGTGTGGTTCATACGTCTCTTTTTGGTAGGAAAAAACCTCCACCATGGGAAGGCTTGATCAGCAGAGGCTATTTGAGACTCCTGGTTGTATGGGAGCATTTCGTGAGGTGCAGGGGAAGGGTGACGAGCTAAAAAGCAGAACACCCACCAACCTACTCCAACCATACTAAAGGTTTTGGACGTAAAATAATCGCAAATGTACTTAGATTCACTACTATCAATAGTTTCCTACCATTTTATTTATTACAAACGAAGGCTAACTCCAGAAACTGATGGAGAAAATGAATACATTCGGATGCGTTTTTTTAACTATTCTTCATTGTAATGTGCCATTTTGTGTCGGAATGAAGACATGGAAAATTTGTTGCCGAGACTCGTTTGATCATTGCAGCGCATGTATGCCAAACAAATTGGTTCACATTAATTCCATACATCTACGGATTCCGGCCCCATCNCACCCCCCCCCCCAACCCCCGGCCACAAATGCTAAGCATGTGATGCGATCATTTGGAAATTTTCATTCACACGTTTTATTTCATCCGTTGCAGGTTTAATCGGGGGCAACGGAACCATGTTTCCTTGAATTCAGAGCGAACTTGCATGCAGCGCAATACTGAAAAATGGAGATCTCATTAAACACGACAACATGCAAAACCACGGTCGCGTACAGTCCAAGACTGAAAAACCCTTGGTTTCCCTCTTGCTAGTTTGCTGTAAGCGTGACGGAAACATAGTTAGCGCAGACAGAAAGAAAACCCAGTGAGTTGCATCTTATTGTGCAATCAGCATAAATGAAAGCAATTGCAATAGGTGATCATTCACTTTGGAACGTCCGTCCGACTAGACTCAGATTGGAAATGCAGACTGTTTGAGACTACTAATTATGCAAAGTGTACCTGTTACCGATTTAAAAAGTGCGATAATAATAGTGAAGCATTCCGAACAGCGTTACCAAACCCGTAACGTACACCTACACGTACACGCACACCCGCCCATTAAGGATCTATACAGGCCCTGTGAAAATGTTCAGAGAAAATTCCGACCAGGATCAGATTAAACGAAATTGGTTTGCTCACGAAAATATCAAGCATCAATAAAGGAAACGGATAGGCATATTATATCGCTAATCTGCGGTCTTAGTATTCATTTAACATGTATATTAGTCATATATGACAATTGTTTAAATTATTATTGAATAATTTGAATAACATTAAAAATCTCATACAACAAATAATCAGGTTGTGAAAGTTTCAAGCCGAGTCATCACCCTGGAGGCTAATGCTGAAATGAGTGAGGATCGATAATCGCAACAAGCTCACACAATCGAGTTGTGCTATATCGTGTAAATTCAAATTGAGAAACGGTTTGGTCAGCTGCTCGGTGGCCGAGTGGGTAGCATGCTTGCGTTCTACCTGCAAGGACCCGGGTTCGATTCCCACTGCTGATGAGACCCAACCAGGTCGAAACTGCTGTCTAGTTGTGCTTCTCAGCTTTTCAGCTCACACCTCATTTACACGATGAATTCATCATACAAATAAATCAAATCCTTCTCTATTCTCAGACATTAGAAATCATAGTTTCAGTACTATTAACTTGTTGATGGTATTCATGCCTGCCGTTAACCGGAATAAGTGGTCTTCTCATGGTTTGCAAAGTTAGACTGCTTACATTGTGCGGTTACAGTTCCCTCTTGTCTTTGGCGCTCTAGTGCGGAGAGCAATTCATTCTCTTACATTGTGTACTTCAGCATGTATCACAACGGTCCAGTACACATATATGATGAAACTTCATCCGTCAGCCACTGATGCGCAAACGGTGTGTAATTTTGAGATTTTGAATTGCAACAGCTTACGGATCACCGATTATGATCTACGGTTTACTACGTCCGGCAAAAAAACAGCAGCCGCTTGTAATCCGTTCAAAAATAATCGATGCTTTCTCAAATAGACCGGAATGGATTGCGTTAAACTCTCGGCAAGGTTTATCTGTCCGGAATACATTGAATTATTTACCCCGGAATCAGTTTTCCTCACATTCTGTTCTGATTTCATCCAATCCAGAGGTGTTTTCTCACCAAAGTGAGAAGACGAAAAGCCCACATCCGGGGATATAACCGGGTTGTTGGACCACTGGTAGTTCACCTAGGTCACCTTGATTCCAAACCAACCAAAAGGAGACGACGAACCACATCTAAACCTTTCCGGTTGTGGCAACGGTCACTGGCTCAATTTGGTATCGAGGTGTATTATGCACCATTGACGTTTGACCCCGTCCAAAGGGTGTATGGTCCGATGAACTGGACACCGGCTCCCAATGGATTGCGGTTTTCACACACCACCCCGCTGCCTTGCGAGTCAGGCTTTGAATAGCCGAAGGCCCCGATTGTGGATTTCCCAAGAAAATCCACCTGCCTAGGCCTGGGTGAACTGGTAGTATTCAACCCACATGCAGATCAGGGAACATATTTATTTTTATAAAGAATATAGTTCCACGATTTGTTTGGCACACAGGCTGAACTCAGACATGTGTGAAATATAATAATATAATAATCCACAGCTGGCAATGAACATGTACGGTTGAATTATGTATTTTTCTTAACCACAACAAAGGGATCGCTCAGGCAGAAAAACATTCGCGTTGATTTTTAGTGGCAACCAATATCGACAACCAATATCTTGAAATCCAGCCTAAAGTTGGTAAGCGGTTGAACTAGTGTCATGAGATACTACTCGCATGTTTGAGTAGTTTGCGCACACCAAGAAACGGTCGTTGTATTTTCACGGCATCCGTGAGTAGATTAAACGATATATACTTTTGCAATTACAGAAGAGCCAAACAGAATTTCAGGTTCTCCATCATCGTTAAAGGGACGATCAGGGAAATACTAACCTATTTTTGCAGATTAGATGTTTCGTTCCGTGTAATCATTTTTATCCCTACGTAATGCTGTTTTTCCTCGCTCCGGCACTGTTTTATGGAATTACAACACTACAGTATCTTTTAGTAGGCCTAACTAATGTGTGACAGGTTATAAAATGACCTCGAGGAGCGATACTGATATCCGACGTGATCAGCCTGACTGCGAGTTTTGATTATCTCGTGTTTTCTGAGTACACAGATAAAAGTGAGCTTTAATTTCTAAATTGCATTCCTAAGGCAAATTTGCCGGTGAAGTTGATAATCTAGATAGTAGGATAAGAATTTCAGGTAAAGTGGCTAGATTTGAATGATCAGAACTAAATACTTGTACTCTGGTGTAACCTTCAATTGAGGAAATCCATGTAACAGCGTTAAATCCAAGGTATAAAACTATTTAACTAAGCGCCCGTGTCCAAAGCCACACTGAGTGTGGATATGAACACCAACGACGATAATAGAGCTTCAAACGATGGTTCAAATAATGCTGAAAATGCTTGATGAGATATTAAACTGGAATCTTTGAGAGAAACTGACTTTACTTATGCCAGAAAAACGGTAACATCGCGACAGGTGGATGTTCTGCCACTTTCAATTAATTTCACTCGTTTCGTGCAGACTTGAATAAGAAGTGCAACCGTGTGTGAGAGAGAGGGCTCGTTAGCCTCTTCATGAAAAAACGAACGTCAGATAAACTGTTTTTCTTTGACTCATCTACCATGTGTTTCAAAATTCTGTGAGACAGTTTTGACTGGTCTCCCCAACCGGCAAGTTTTTCACTGGATTGCGGTTGATTGCCTAACTCAAGTTTCGCATTTTGAGGACGATGTGATTACGAAACTTCACAATTTTTGATTATTTTTACAGTTCGGTGGTGCCATTCAGTGTTATATTAAGGAATGGTGAATTGAATTTATCAGATTTGCAGTATTTGTTTACTTAACTAAAAATGAATTCTTATTGAAACAGCACAACGATTTTTTGGTCTCAGTTTAACTATCCTCTGCTGAAATTTTCACAATCCCAACAAAAGAACTTCGATCTGCCAAACAGTCATTTGCACAAACAACCTTGCCTTAAATGTTCATTTGGTGGACTCCGGTGAATTCTAAGAAAAACCTGTCGGGGCAGTCAGCTTATATACTCACCGGTGGATGCCATATACCTGTGTGTCGGAAGGATCATTCGAATGTGAAAAGATCAGTGCTGTCAGTGTGGCCTCGTAGCTCAGCTGATAGAGCGTGCGTTTACAAAGCTTAGGCGGCGTCCATGCATGGGTTCGAATCCCACTGAGGCTTCTGAACTTTTCACAATCCAAACATATTCTCTAATGTCATTATTTAGTGAACCACATACGCAAACCATCTGCCTTGTTTGAGTGCAATCGAACCAGTACGAACATCGAATCTAAAAAATAAATTAGAAACTCTTGCTGCGTAGGTTCAACTTATTTTGAAATGGCGACGAGTCAAGTGTTGAGACTTTCTGCCCTGAATGGTTGAACAGTTTTGGTTTAGATGTATACAACACCGTCTCAATCTGGCTTTACAATCTTCCACCTCTACCTCCACACACATACACACATACACACAGTGTTTTCTAACCTAGTGTCATTAACGATAAATAGTCATTAGGACTTTGTGGTATATGGTACGCACCTAGACGGGCGAGAGAAACGAAATGAGATGAAAAAACCAAAACAAT
>UZAN01041122.1:49004-61448 GCA_900618425.1 Echinostoma caproni
GCCCCCCCCCCGCCCGCATAAAATTCAAAAAGTACCGTTTGTGACAGACAGTTCGATACGTTTTTGGACTTCCTTGAGCTGATCGTCACTTTCGATAAAGATACTCACTCCATTGGAAAAAGTAATGTTTTTCTGGTTAGATTCTGGACTGATGTGCTTTTTATTGCTTCGAAATAACAGCGATAACAACAGAAATAACGACAACATCAGCCAGACGTTTCAGCTCCTTCAACAGTAAAATGTGACCTATGTAAAACCATCATACACAGGAAGAATGATATAGTAGTCTTTTGGAAAATAATGTCAATAAAGAATAGGGGTGGAGGGCTAAGTTGTGTGTTTATGAGGACAACGGAGTAAGGTAACCGGACCTCCTATGGAAAATTGAAACACACAGAAATGTATGGATAATCACAATTTACTAGAGAAGTTTCCGACCGTGAGAGATGTGAAATCAAAACAGTTTAACGAATGTTTTTCCAGTGTATTGTAATAGCACAGAACAACGAAGCCGGTTGTCTGAGTCGTCGCATTGTGTTGATGCTGGACACATCTTCTATGAAATGCACTACGTACCGCCTATTCGAAACAACTGTCCCGTTCGATCTCTTAGCATCTCGATGGAATGTTCTATCATTATAGAACAAAATTAACCATTATTATTATCATTATTATTGGTAATTATAATAGTGAGCTGGGCTATAATTGAGCTTTAGCTTGCCTTCTCACGTGATTTTGTCCCAAGCATTCTGAAAGCTATTCGTTGTGTTTGTTCTCCGTTTCAGTCCGAGAAATGACGAAAAATTCAGTGTATTCCGTAAAGTTATTTACGGACGCAAACAGATGCATAATGGAAGAAAATTAATTAACACACTTCCGGATCGCATCTGTTACGTCCATCCGGGGCACACGTGTTCCTACCGTCCGGTCTACGCATTTCCATTATTTCTGCAGACTGTATATCCATCTCTCCGTGGAGTACATTTACATTTACCTAACCGGACATCCTATTCCTGGCACACTGTGTGAGCGTATTTTCATAATTGTCTATAGAACATTCCTAGTCTGATCGACTGAATAATATTCACAACGGTCCTTGTCTAATACTCGCGGACAAAGTTTATGCACATTACGAATGGAAATTTATTGATCGAGATAACTGGTCTATCGGACAGCATAAACACTGGATAGATAACTCAAAAATAAACGTATCCTGTTGTATCCCATTTGTCAGTTTGTGGACGGAGTTCATTGGAGTTTATATTTGTCACAAACAAATGGAACAAAAGTTAGGGTGGGGGGAATACGTAATTTATGCTCAGTGTGTGGTGGAGCTAGAATTTTTGCTTCCAGTTGAAAAAGTGCCACAGACCGAGTAACGAATCAAGGCAGGTAGCTGCAATAAATTTCTTCCTGTTATACCATCATTTATAGACTGCGGTAAATGTTGGAAATGTGGTAATGGTTTACCTCAGACATTGGGTTGAAATTTGTTTATTGTATAGTTACGGGGAAATCTACCTCAAACAACGCTTATTGAGACAAACAGATATTGAACCTATGGTTGTGAGATTTATTCAATGTGTGCTGCTGGTTTATTACGGGAATATGCGTAACAGTACTGTAATATCCTCAACCCATTCGACAGATACTGCTTTGATCTCCGATGAGTGAACTAGATTGAACTTACACAATGTGGAATCCAATTACGGAGATGATCAGAAAAGGGGTATTCATATTAGAATACTAGCTGTTCTAAGAGGAGCAGGCAACTTTCGTCGCACACTATTTATTTGAAGTTCAATCACTATAGGCGGCGTTTTATGTCACTCGCAATCAATACATTGAGAAAGTATTCTTAAAACCTTACTATTTTCATCATTATTCTGTTTCCATTCAGCAGATCAACATGAGACGTTGATGAAGATTATGGGAATAACAGAGGTTTTTCGCTGTATTTGGGCTTACATAGGAAGTAGGGATAAATTTCTTCGACGGCCCACTGGGTAGTTGCTATATGATGCACTCATGAACCGAAAACTAGCAAGTGTCGCGCCGTCAGTATTAGTATTATTACCAGCAAGCCTATTGCTATTCTGACATCCAGTGCAAACCATTAATACAACTGCATTGTACATTTGATGCCATTTCCCTTAAAACAATTCATATAATTCTGTAAAAGTTATTTGAATTAGGAAGATGTTGATAAAATGATGTTTCTGTCAGCTGAGAGATAGACTGTCTATACAATCTGACTCTTAGTTAATCAGTCTGTTTATCTCAGTTATACTGATCAATTTATCGTATTCTACCCTTAAGACATAGGATGTTTGACAAGAATATGCAAATAAAAGACGTATCAATACAAATAAGCAACCCCTGGAATAACCAATAATAATAATAATAATAATAATAATAATAATAATAATAATAATAGTCGTTCCAAACTATGCACCCCCCTCGGAGAAAACACTGTTTCATAACACGTACTCGCCTTCAACTCACTTGTATGCAAGCGTTATTACTATCAGCAACCAGTATCTTGTTTTCACGTGTAACACAAATACCGGTTGGATTGGCAAATTCTCCATCACCTCTGCCCTTGGTTCCGACCGTTTGAAGCAGATCACCTCTGTGCAAACGGTTGATATCCGCGAGCGCCTCGGGTGGATCAGGCTTCACAGAACGAGATGGTGCAGATGTGCATCTTCTGCGGGTCTCACAAATAGAGCGAATTCGGTGGGGCAAGTGACTATATTCATGCATTTTTTCTATCCATGCTTTAATATCCGGTTTACAAGGCGCTCTGGCAAAGACCAGGAACGGTGATCCTTGAATGTGTTCGCCATACATTTTGATGTTTAAGTCATAAGCACCAGGGGTACTTGCCTTATAAACGACATACAAGGGAGTATTGTAAGTTGATAAATGTTCCCTTGAACTACCGTTTGACTGTTGACTCGAATGCCTTTCTGAATCATTCTGGTCGCAAATACTCACTTCGGTCAAATACTCCGCTCGAGTAGTCATTGACGCTGTAAACTCTTTTGAAGTTGGGTTAACAACAAGTCTTCCGAGGCTATCCTTTGGAACGATTTCCACCATAACTTCCTCATTCACAGAACATCTCCGAATTGGTGAGAACTCTTCTCCTGGAGTCTCTGCCAAAGTTGTCATGTTTGCATCGATACTGGTTAAACCAATAGCACCAACACATTGAATCATACTCAAAAGCTGATCCAGCTCAGTGGGGAAGAACGACATTGTATCGTATTCCGATGGATGAAATGGGACTGGAATTGTGAGAATCTTTTCTATCTCCTGTCTGTGCTTCTGAACAGCAACAGCACGAGTTGGAGGGCCAGAGTTACCCTTTTGAGTGTTCTGACTGGAAGCGCTACTGGGGGACATTTGAACGAGACGCTTCAACAAATCCACATGAGAGGAAAGCCGCTGAAGACGGGTCTCAAATTCAGTTCTCATCTTGATTATATGTTCAGTCCTTGAATTTAAAGAGGCATCAAGCTCGTTAATGAGGAATTCATGGCGTTCTGTTAATCTTCGTTGGATCATCTGCATACTTTGATCGATTTGGCTCCGAATTTCTTTTCGAAGAATAGGCAAAGTTTCACCCAAACGTTCCAGTTCTTCACATCTTTCAGTAAGGCACTTAATCACATCTTGTGCTTGGCGTATGACTTCGACCGTCTCCACATTCCCAGAGGGCTGTATACTTTCAGCCACTGAACTGATAGATGTAGTATCACTTCTTGATTCATTCAAATGTTCGACACTTGAAGCGGATTCGCTTTCAATCCCTAAGCTAGGATGGCCCAGCATGGTAAAATCCCAAATGAATCACAATTCATCGGAACACGCTAAAACGAATGAAGCAATTTTCGCGCATCTACCATTGGTCCAAATGATCGTGCTGTAACCCAATCAGAGGCTGATTCTCTACATTAAAGATCAATGATAAATCCTAATAATGAAGAAAAATCGTTAGAATGGAAATTTGACCTTAAAAGAACAACGTATGTAACTGTCCGAAACTTTTGTTTTAATCGATCAACGTTTTATTTCGTTGGTCACATTTGTAAGCGCAGTTTTCGAGGTACTTTCTGGCACGGTGAGTTTGGTCGTCTCAAATACTTTGCTGTTTGTTTTCTCCCCTCCCTTCCCCGCGTTCTCACCATTGCCGTCATCTCTTTTGATAAATTATAACAGTACAACACTTAGGGTTTGATTACTGCGTCTTTAACGAACAGTGGCTCTACTTCGATTCACGGAATATACCTTGATTGCGATCAGGTGAGATGCAGGTACAGTACTGTAAACTTTAAACTGCGAAGCAAAACTCAGCAGCTGCCTACGTTTAATTCCCTCTGTTATCCTTATAACTAAGAGTAGATATACCTCTAGAGGAGGCTGCAATCCGATGCGTTCAATGTTCATTGTTCTTCAATTAAAGGCAATGATAAACTTCCCGTATAAGCCTCATCACACTCGAAGAATGCATTCAGGACTGATCTGCATTCCACATTCCGCCAAGGACGCTGTGGAGCTTCCTCTTGAACATATCATTTACCTCGTCCACCATATCGGCTGGAAGGCAGTTCCCTAGGTTGGTTACCCTGCGCGATAGTCGGTACCTAAGAGGTAATCCTACTGATGGAAGCTTCAGCAACGTAAGTCTGTCCACGAGTAATTTGTGGTTTCTTGTAACACTCAATGAACCTATTCGTTAGAGATGTAGTGAAGTAATAATATCAACGGTTGAGTGGACTCTTATGGATAGAATAAAGTGAAGAGATAAATAGGATTACAGGCGCTGATGTTAAATCAGTGAACAATCTGTCGTATGCTATATTTTCGTTTCTTGCCTCCTAACTTCATGCTTTCGCGTGGCGGTTTGGGTCCTTGATGTCTATTTGGTTGAAGGTTAAAGCGGGAGTAGTGCTCGGGTAATGATACTTTACACAAGGAAGTTAAATTCTCAAATAAACTGTTTTCTTTGAGCACCACCTTTTACCCGATATCCTTGCTACTGGTCATCGATTTAACTAATTCTCAGCTACACTATTGTGAAACCGAACAGCAAAAGCATTTATAAACCCACTGATCATGCTCCGTGCCAATTCTAATTCTGATCAGTCCCGACTTACCATCCTAGCCAGATACCACACGCTGGAAGGCCTATTCAGTGGCATTGGTAATGCTTACCCTAATTTTAGTAAACTGAGGGGCTTAAGCAATTGCTCTGGTGTGCTATTGCAATAATCCAGCGAGGCGATACTCGGCGCAGTAACATGAATTTGTGAGAGGTTCGGTGGTGTTGCAGTGGTTTAGTCGCTGTCACCAACGTGCTTTGGAGGTCATGGTCTAAGGTTCGAGACCCGCCACCCAACTTTGGTAGTAGGTAGCTTTGCTCTTTTCCAGTGCAATATTAAACCGAACCTAGCGAAGCCTTATGTTGCTCACCACTCCAATTCCCATAGCTTAGGCTAATAGTTACCATCAATTTACCGGAGGTCTTGGAGACTATGTGGTTTGTCCCGTCTGCCGTTAACAGGACAAGGGAGATTCGGAGCTGCGACGTCATGCTTGTTTCACGTTTTGCTTGTGGCGGAAATGGTAAGATCTCTTCAAAACATGCGCCAGGATGTATGTAAATATGACATGGTGTGACATGTTTTCGGCGGAGAGGAGCATTCCTCCTCCAGTACACAATCCGACCCTATTGGTCGAGCAGTACGTTGCGAACTGGGAGCAGTCTGCCCATGCTTCGGATAATGGTATTGGTGGATCGCGGTAGGAAGCCAACCAGTCATCGGAGATGCCACCGGGTCATCCATCGTGGAGTTTTACCATGGCATAACTTTCTTCTATTACTACACACTTTAAGGTGATGAATAATCGCATTCACCATGACCTGTTTTTCACTCATGGAAACCAGTAGCCTAAGTGGTAAACCACGTAAGGTCTCGCTAAGTGAGGCCTGGTATTAAACAAGACAACAGGAGGGCTGCAGTGCGGATTGCAGTTGACAATGCCTACTTTTTACATCACTGGATCCGGGTTCCGTGGTCGAACTTTGGGTCGAAGATGTACTGGACCAGGGACCATCAATCAGGTTAGCACGGACGTATTTTTGGTAGATCGACAAGCAAAGGGAACGGATTGAGTGAAGTGCGCCTAAAAGTATGGGATTCCACTAGTAACTGATAAGCCGCTCAAGGTGACCTTTAGCCTGAGGATTTTAAGCAGTTATATGAATGATTGCCACTTATCACGTAGGAAGGTTGGTAATCCAAACGTTCATGTCAAAAACGGAGGCCGTTCAACAGGGGCATTTAACAGTAGTAGGATATGGCGCACGAAAACCGGGAGTATTTTTCTGAAATCATCAGAATGTACTGGTAGTGAGGTGTCAAAACAGGTACTCTATACCCTTATAATATAACCAATAAATGTTTTTACTTGTCTATTAGTCTATATATATATATAGTCTATTAGTTATAGAAATGTGCAAGAAAATTTCAAAGAGAGGGTCGCGGTCTTACAAAGGTTACCCGGAGAAATAGGTAACGGGAAGATGAGCGGTAGTGGTCGAATTCGGACTCAGGAATCCCAGGCAGTTATTTTAAAGACCGTATCATTCGATCACTGTCGCTCGATCATCATTGCGTTCTTCAGATCCAACCCCGTACCTATCTCAGTTACTAGTTCAGAACTAGAGATGAATGAAGCGATATGTTAAGATGACGGCTAGCTTATTTACACGCGTTCCGTGGTTATTTTCAACAGTTCAGTCAGTACAACCATTAACCATGCACTTTCGTACGCCGGTTTTGGTCGATGTCTTTGGACTGCCCATTTGGAGGAACATCAGGAGAAAGACACCAAAAGGTGAAAGTAGAATCAAAGAAAAAAATTGAGAAATACAATGGAATAATATTTCAGAGAAATTAAGATGCACTAACGCCGCTGTTTACGACTCAGCCATATCACTCAGTGTCTCTAACCCTCGGTTACGATCTTCCGCGGTCCCCAACCAGGGAGCCTAACGGGACCTATGTGAACCAGTGTCCTGGTTGGGGTTTTCATACTCTCATGCTGGGCCTTAGGTTGACTACCGTTGGCTTTATTCCACTGACTAGCTGTCTCGGCGATCATCGCCCGCCATAGCGAACTGTTTAGTGGCATGCTTAACACGTCCTGACGGCGTAATCTATGGAGGTCGACCACTTCACCCAGTGGACGATTGCGGCTACCTAAAACTGCGCCTAACCTCAACATTGCTCTTTCGGTTACCCCACCATACTCGTGCAATGCGACGACCGCGGTGTTCGAGTACCGACAATCTATTTTTATCCTGTTAACGTAGTGGCCAGGTCTCTGCGCCGTAGATCATCACATACCAAACTGCTGCAGCATATACTCGACCGTTCACAGACAACCGGATGTCGCGAAGGCGTCACAAATTTCTCGGATTGGCAAATGCCAAGCGAGCCTTATGTATGCGTGCCGACACTTCATCTATGATGCCTCCTCCAGGTGAGATATATCTCGGCCAATATAGCAAAATTTGTCTACTTCTTCAGTCTGGGTGAGGGTATGGGCTGGATCAACCCAATCTTGAATCAACATTTTACACTTGAAGGTACAAAACGCATACCGAACATGGATACTCTAGCACTCAAACCATCCAGAAAAGCATGGAACTCATCTGGATCTTCACTTAGCAGCACAATGTCATCTGCATACTCTAGATCAGACAGTCTGGCAACTGGGATTAGATCGATGCCACTATCCTCGCACAAGGATAAGGCTGTTTCAAGAATTCCACTTATGACAAAGTTAAACGAAAATGGAAAGAGAGCAACCCTGACGAACACCAATTTCCGTGGTGAACTCAGGCGAAAAAGTGCCGTAAGCTCGGACTCGACTTCGATTATTTTTATAAATGGGATCATAATATTGAAATAAGCTTCTCGGACACATCATTCAAGGTAAGGCAGCGCCACAGTTTGGAGCGGTCGACTGAGTCGAAAGCTGCTTCCAGATCCAGAATGGCAGAGATGGTAGGTCAACGAAAAGAGTGGCCGTGTTGTAGAATTTGACGAAGAGTGAATATATATATGTATATTAACACCAATCTTTACAGATACGGCACCAAAAATAACCATGGGTGAACGAAAGAATACAGATAAAAAACGGGAATAACAAAACAGTCAACTTCAGTGAGTAACAAACTTTTGTTTGTTTACTGCACGCCATTTTTGAGTTTTTTTTTCCTTTTTGTTTACTTTTGGGATTGCAAACAGGAGAGGACACGTTCGCGCCACTGACTTCGGTTCGATGCCATATCCCGCAGTGTCTGCAGCCAAAGACGATCTGTATCTTTGGGGCCCCAGCCGGGGAACCGAGAAACCATAACGGAAGCCAGATCCGAGCACAATTTCTTTAACCTTCTGCGCCACGTCATGGCCTGCCCACCTCGTTGCTTCTTCCAGCCTGAACCAACGTCTGCGAATAGTGCACGGTATGGCAGACGGTGCTCAGGCATTCGTAGGACGTGCCCTAGCCACCTAAGACGATGCTGTGAAATTATTTTGCCCAAAGGAAGATTATCTGGTCCCAGCACCCGTCGTCTGACTTCATCGTTATTCACGCGGTGCTCCCACCATACGCGGGCGATGTTGCGCAGACAGCGGTTGTCGAAGACTGATAGCTGGTGGACGTGATCTGCTCGGAGATGCCAGGTCTCGCAGCCATAGAGCAACACGGTGCGTACCGTTGCGCAATACACACGTCCTTTCAGTGAAAGGGATATATCGCGCCGACGCCAGAGATGCCGCAGATTAGCGAACGCTAATCTAGCTTTGATCACGCGTTGAGAGATCTCCTCCCCACAACTCCGCCAGAAGAGTGAAGATGTGGTCGATACAACCTTGACTAGGTTTAAAACCAGCCTGATTCTCACGGGTGCACCGTTTACATGCGGCAGACAATCGACGGGTATGATCCCAACGAGAAGTTTGGAAACGTTATTGATTAAACTAATTCCTCTGTGGTTTTCATAAGAGGATCTGTCACCTTTCTTGTAAGACGGTATGATCACCGATTCACACCATTCAGTCGGAACCTGTTCCTTCTCCCACTCAGCCCAGGAGTTTCGTTAACAGCGAAACGAAGACTGAACCTCCATTCCTAAAAACCGATGGGATCAACCCGTCGGGGCCGGGAACCTCAAACCTTTTGAGATTATTTATTTCTTGGCTAACCTCCATTTCAGATGGAGGACTGTTGTCACTTGGCAGTATTTACCAACTTAAAGCAGGTGTAGGAAGGTTTTGTGTCGACGGCGACCAGCTGAACTGTGCTTTGAAATGTTCTTCCGAACGTTCAAGGCGGCATTACTGAATGTGATTCAGTGTGCCGTCAGACTCCTCAATTACCCCACTTACACTAACGTTCCTTGGAGCCGTACTGCTAAGTAAACGAAAAAATTGCAACTATTACGGATGCCCTCAGCCTTTTCCATCTCTCTACACTTCCCTTCCCACCACTTCTCGCGGTCATTCCTCAGACTCTTGATGAGCTTGTGTTTAAAGGATTTACGCACTTTGCCGTAAATTAAATCCGAATGAATGGCTTTGCCTGCATCCAAAAAGGCAACCGAGGTCGACATTATCCATCGTTTCTGATTTGACCGTACACCAGAATCCGCCGTTGTTTGTATTGACATTTGGATCGCTTCCGTCATTGTCGTTCAGTGTGTCCTCCGATTGATGCTTGGGCTGAGATAGGTCCGCTTCGGATGCCGATTTGCAACCATTGCTGATACTGTATTGTTTGAATCCGTTTTCGGTGGCTTTTCTGCCGTTGTTTACCAGGCGTAGGGCGAATCTGGCTCGCAGCAGCGCATGGTGTTGAGCAGTAGGAGAGCGGTCTTCAATGGATCCTCGCCAGCGGTGGCTGATGGCAGTGTGGTCGATTTGAGTCCAGCGATGTGAGGCGGTTAGAGGTTTCCATGTAAGATGTGCCGTTTCTTGTGCGAGAAGTTGGTGTTTGACAGAAACCGTCCGTGATTAGTGCAAAGTTGGAGTAGGCGCTCTCCGTTGTCAGTGCGGTGAACCATGTGAACCACCAAATAACCTTTCTTTTTTTCCTGGGATCCCGCCTGAGCATTGAAATCTCCCGCAACTACCATGATGTCCGTTTACCAAGCGCTTTGGAGCAATTGCGAGAGGTCCTTGTAGAACTCATCCTTCACTTCTGGTGAACTGTAATCAGTCGGTGCTTATAGTGATATGACGAACGAGCATCGACGCTTCGTTCTGTAGCTGTTGATCCGTACTGAAACGTTCAGACATAGCTCAAAGTTGGCTGTCAGCTGGGGTTCAGTATAGAAGTGGTCGCTCTGCCGGACACAGTACAATCCCAACACCGCGAGCCTCTGATGCCGTATAGCCTGACACACAGAGAGTGAGGCCTGAGGACGAGGCTGGATCTGGAGAGCGCATGGAGATGATTGAAGTAGGGTCTTGTATACTTGTTTCGGAGACAGCATATATCTCAGTTAAAAGTTTCAAGGGTTCTAGCTAAGGCAGCTTATTGACCGACCTGGTAGTGTGCGGAAATTGAATGGATGAGCGTAACCTATGGTTAGAGACACTGAGTGATATGGTTGGGAGTCGTAAACAGTGACGTTCGTACATCTTCTCGATTTCTCTGCAACATTAGTTCGCTGAAGTTCTCAATGTTCTCTTTGGTTCCACTTTCAACCTTCCTGTCTTTCTCCTATTCGAAATGGATAGCTGAAAGACATCAACCATTACCGGCACAAGAAAGTACATGGCTAATGTTTGGTCAAACTGAACTAAAACTGCGGACATTAAATGCGGCTATCTGAAAAGGAGATTTTTTTTTTTCAAAAAATCGATAACCTCTGAATGGTTGACCTGATCAGTTGGACGCTGGGTGATATCCCACGGGTGGTGCAAACAAGATGCATCTTTCGAAATTTGGGACTGAGAAGGGGAAATGGACAGATGAGAACGATGGTTTTCCAAATGGGGCATGGCATACTTCGCAATAGTCCACACCGACGAAGGGATTTTTCTTTGGGAATCCTAACTCAAAAGTCTGACCCGCAAGGCAGTGGGATATAGATTACACTGGTTGGGGTGTTACGTATATCACTAAATGGATTGGCACGGTGCGTAATGTTTGTCGAGGCACGCAGCGGATGGAAGAAGATGAAAGGTGGCCAGACTAAGACCTGGTATGGGGGTATGAAAACCGTAACTAGGAGACTGAATCACATATCCCATTAGGCTCCATGGATAGGGAACCCGAGATCATGGTAACCGGTGGTTAGTCGCTAAGTGATATCGCCATCATCATAAAGCACCGGCTACATGATTTTGCGGATTCTCTCTCTGGACGGCATATCACATCATTGGAGAATTGCAAAAGCTGAATGCTCCAGCGTTGTATTTTGTCGCTCTTGATTTTGCTGCTGATCATACCTTAAGGCGACTGAGCTTTGATCAGTAACAACATTGAACTGGGCACCTAGCATACAATTTGACCATTTTTGGGATGGCTTCGACTGTTTCATAAACCTCTTTTTCTACAGCTGAATGATTTCGCTCTGAGAGTGACGGTTCGCAAAACAAGCCACGGGGCGGTCACTTTGATTGAATGTGGTGGATATTGCTGTTGGAAGCATCGATTTCGACTACTAGAGTTACCTTTGTTGATTGCAACCAGTGAGGCCTAAATTAGCTCGAATTTCAATGATTCGTAAGTATAGAGAACTTCTTCAGGAACAGGGAAGATTTTGTTCTCAAATAGCGGACGAATCTTTTCCGATAAATGGGAAAGCCACCGGGAATAGTATGAGAAAATCCTACAACTGTTTGTTTTGCCTTCATATTCGTGGCAGGGGGCAGTTTAAGAAGAGCGTTGAAGCGTTCTGGGTTCGGCCTGATGCTTCTTTTGAACGGTTCATAGCCCAGCAGTTGAACTACTTCCGATGTGAATACACTAGTGATTTAGAGTTAAACCATGTTTGGCAGCCGCCTGCAGAAACTGCTTCACATTGATGTGGTCCGTGATTTCCTTCCAACAGATAGTTATGTTGTCTACATAGACAAAGGTTCCTTCGAGCTTTTCACGTTGAAGGAGGTCATCACTGAAAAACGCGACTCATTTGATTACTCCAAACGGTCTTCGGCGAAACTGGTAAAGAGTATCGCATGCTTCCAAAGCCGCATTTCATTAGTTTTCTTTTTTATTTGAGTTTGCACTGTAAATGCCATTCTGGGTAATTTTTCCCCCCAAGTCACTGCGGGGTAGCGGATAGGCATCCAAAAGGGTGAATTCATTAATTGTCTAGCTATCATCGACTACAATCCATCGTTTCTAAAGTTC
>UZAN01041123.1:1386-25248 GCA_900618425.1 Echinostoma caproni
CGTAAAAGCCGGTAATCAGACAGCCTCGTGTTGGGGTGAGGGATTTCAAGTGCCACAAATCGCGGAATATGATCCAATCGGATCACAGAGAGGATCAGAGGGATTTTACCTGTTTCAGATCACGGGTGAGAGGCTGTAGAACTACATTCCGACAGAAATGAGTTTTTGTTCCTTGATAAACAAAGTGGGGAAGATGACAGGGGACTCATAAAATCGGTCAGGCAAAACGCAACCAAAATCAAAGGCCCTATGAGATGAATAGGGATGGGCGGTGGCGGCCCGGTGTTAACATCACCAAATTATCACCCGGGGAATGTGTTGGAATCCCAACACCACCGCCTGACTTTCCCCGTTGTGTGTGTTAAATGGCAGCCCTTTGATCAATCGCTTTCCCCTTTCTTCGTATATTCAATAAAAGGAAGTAAAATTAGGAGAAAAAGAAAGAAAGTAATCTAAAATGAAAAAAGCGTTAGCCCTTTGACCTTCTGAAAAACGTTATCTACGTGGTCAGACCAGGTGAGTTTACGATTAGAAAGAACATTAAAATACCTGATAGATGATTGTCGATCCATTTATTCATTTAAGATAAATGAGGACCGTTGTAAAGGGAAACAATTACGGCATCAGTTTTTTTTGGGGGGGGTGTATGGGTGTTCATGGGGAAGTTTTGTTTGCTTGGACCACTCCATAACCTCCGTTCTGCAATCCTGTAGAATGGTCTGAGATGATGGATTAGGCTAGGATAATGCAAATATGATTTCATCCGCATACTTAATAAGAAGTAAAAGTTTACTCAAAGGCATGGAAGAAATATAAGCGGAAAATAGAAAAGGGGATAAAATAGCGCCTTGTGAGGAGGGTAGCAACGAGGAGGTGAACTGATGACAGTTGGAGGAATAGTTTTGGATAAGAGTTTAATCGTAGACAGTTGAACAGGCCTGAAAAAGGATACATTGCATTATTTTGCTATTTATAGTTTTGAAGACATTACCATAGTCTAGAGAAGACAGCCTCGCTTTTCGTATAAAATATGGATGAAACGAAGTGAGAGAAAAAGAGAGAGATGAGTAAGGGCATCCAAGGCAGCGCGAGAATGGGTGTAAGCAAACTGGTGTGAGTCACCAATATTGAACTGTGTGGATAGGGTTTTTATCAGAAGCCTCTCAAACAGCTACAAAACAACTGAGTTGTACGCGGTGATACGAAATTTTTAGGAGTCTTTCTTCGGTACTGGGGTGACTGAGGCAGGGAAAAATTTGTCGCGAAATACAGTGGATGAAAATTTCGCACATTACAAAAGGACAGATGAAGCAACAGATTCTTTTAGGACAGTAGGCAAAAACGCCATCAGGATCACTGGACTGGACGTCATTTTATTAGGGTTACACATAAAGTAGACCCGTTCGACAGTGGGCCACACAGAGTGGGTGTTTTGATTGTTGAAGAAAATGGGGGTTCGAATATGCACAGTTACAGTTTTATCTTCTATAAACCTTTTCTTTTGACAATCACCTTTTATTGGAGCGTCTGGAAACATTGTGCTAGGCATTTGCAATTGTATTCCGCGAGCTGAGACAATTAGACAACTTTGGTTGACTTGTCTCAATGAAACTGGGTTCTCAGTTCTGGACACGGGTTGAACGGTTTCAAGACACATACAGACGAACAATAAATTACAGTTGGTCACCTGACTGACCTTGGCGAATCCCGATAACACAAAGTAAAAGCAATGTAAGGGAACGCAGATCAGTCATGTGACACACATGACCGGAATGTCCCGGCGATTTCTATACTTGTTTATTGTGACACATTTGTTGTCAAGCCAATTACAAAAAGTACGCTGCATGTTTGAGCATNACAAATCAAAAATGAAATTTGAATTTTTTCGATTCAAACGACAAACAATATAACGAACAAGCTTGTTTTCTTAACTTCATCTTCAGGCATTTACAGCTCCCGTTTAAACGCGATATGAGTGATAATCTCCTAAGAAGACGTCTGGAAAAAGCAATTACACGAACATGTCCAGCCACCATTCTATGTGTGATGTTTACCAGTCGGCCACAGCTCTGCACAAACGATGAGACAGTCCTCACAATGGATCAGAGAATAAAATCCAGCCTGGCTTAACGCTACACCTTTTTCCATCAAGCTTTAGCCAAAACCCGCAATCCTTTAGCCGAAACCCGAAATACTTTAGGCAAAACCCGTAGTCCTTTAGCCTCAACGCACAAACTTTAGTCACGCCGCAGTAAACGAGTTAGATCAAAACCAGTGCGATTGTGGCCCGCCTCACCGATACCGGGCACCAGCCAGACTACGATGCATTTCAAATCATTTACAAAGTGCCCCAAAACAAATCGAATTACGTTTAGCAACTTCACTTAGCAACAGTAGAAGCAGCAGAAATCAAAATCATGAACCCCCCTCTGTGTAAACAGAAGATGGTTGCCACACTCCGGTGGCCTTGGCTCCAACCAATCCTACCTGATGACCAGAAACATGACCTCAGTCATGGCGTGATGATGCAACATGGCATGACAAATTGCTCGTGAAAGAGGTCATCGGAAATTTCCAGAATTAACATTGGCCTCCCCTCGCTCGCATTTTCTCCACTCGCTCCAAATTAAACTTGACAGACATTGTTGTATTTTCACATTTAACCTCAATGGACCAGTGCAATTTATTTCTACATTAGATATAAACAGACACATAACTGCAAGTGCCGGATGACGAGGTTACAAAAACAAGCTTGTCCGCTATACTGTTTGGTTTTTGATATTCCTATGGGAATCTTCCGTGAATTTTCGATTCACATGATTTGACTGAAAAACCGTGTGTCCCCATAATTTTTGCGGCTTACTATATGCGGTAATCTCTGACCTCCGGTTTATTGACGAATTTACACGAGATGGAGCATATTTTTGACAGATTCAATATCACATTTAATTCTTCCGCATCTTCTTCCTTTTCTTCTTCTCATTGTTCGCCAAAGTTTCGGTTACGTTCGAGCATAATGGACCATAATCGATATCATTTTGTTTTCACCGTGTGAAGTGCACAGTTAATCCTGAAAGCCTCTATCCGGACAATGAGCAAGTGATCGGTGTCTCCTGGATGACGGAGTGCGTTGCCCCGTGCTGAGGAGAACGTTGGTTTGGTGAGCGAATGAAGATAACCACTGGGAGGTGATGAATATCATCAAATTACCATCCCAGAGGATGTGTGCGTGTGTGTGTTCGAATCCCACCGACATCACCACTTGACTTTCTCCATTCTCTGCNCCCTTTGATTGGCCACTTTCTTCTTCCTGAAATTTTTTTTTCTCCATGCAATCAGCAGGTTTTCGTGACTATGACAATTCATCTCGTGTGCTTTTCATCACACTGAGGTGTGTAATAAAAACGAAGGAAGTAAAAATGATAAAAATAAAGTACACGTGACACGTCAGCATTTCTGGCTCATTGCCTACATCCAAATGAGATAACAACACCCTTCAAGCGACCAATCAATGGCTTTTCATATTCGCATAGCTGATAAATACCCAAAAGTGATGGTGATTGATTATTCCTGCTCTCATAGCCTATGCGATCTGCATCGAGGGTTTCGCGATATTTTAACAAGACCGTTTGAATAAATGAGTAAACAATGTTGTGGAAAGAACGTCACTGTATCAATTTGGTAATCCTTGAAATCCGGTCCTGTTAGCTTACATTTTGAACACTTATTCTCGTCAGCGCAAATACAGTGTGTGTGTNCACCCATCCTCTAAGAACCGGAAGTCAGTCTAACCTAGTGTATTGCTTTTCCTAGATTCGTGGAACAGAAATGGTAGGGTACAGCGGTTGTGCCCACTAAACCGAGCCCCATATCACCACATCAATGGGAGAGGTTGCTCTCTGGAAAGCTAACTGCGAATGTGTTGTCCTATGGTCTCATGTTCATACCGGTTAGGGTTGTAAGCGTATTTCCTTTGGAAATGTTGTCTTAATTCAATACGTGGCGGATGCTTAGTCCTGTTTCGAGTCCACTCAGGAAGGCGCGTTTCTGCGCAAGCATGAATTCGGTGCACGACCGAGCAAATCACAGGGATGAGAATGATGAAAAAAAGAGAGTTACTTTATCTCCAGTAAGTAATGCGGTCTTCGTTGCCCTTGGGGTAAAGGTCGCTAATTTATCGCCCCCGAGAACATGTGTTCGAATCGCACCACTATCATCACGCTTGAATTGGAATCCGGATAGTCAGGGTATATATAAATATAAAACTTTCCATCACACACCCGAGATCAGAAAATCTTCTCTCCGAGTGTTGTCCGAAAAACGGTGGAACGGCAATCCGTCTTGGTCGTCGTTGCGATTTTAACAACTTTGTAGTTGGTATTCCTCAAGTTTAAAATATCAGTTTATAGCAAAGAAATATATTTTCATTCTATAGACAACTAAGCAAACAATCGATTCATATTGATCAATTTATTATTAACCCTTTCTGATGAAATCTCACCTTTTTGACTTGGTTCCGTATGACAGAGCTGATTAACAAAAACGAAAGTCAGTAGAGTCTATTTGAATTTTTCTTTCTACATTCAAGAATTTCATATTTTTATCTTTATTTTTGCACTAGTCTCACCCTTGAACAAGATATTTGACCTACATTGAATGACCTCAAGCGGAGCTGTGGTGACCGCCAAATGTATCCATAGACTGTCTGAATTTGAATAGAAAAACCAACCGATCGATAACCATCGAATAACACTCCCTCTCGTCCGCGTATGTTTTACCATCTTAAGTGAACTGAAATGAGAATACGGACAGACACGCATTGGTACTTTTTAATTCGTTAGAAAGAAATGCTGGTCGCGTTTCGTGCGTGTGTTAGTATTTTTGCTATTTTCTGGTTAGTAGTGCATTTTCTTAGCTTGTACTGATCGAACTCGGCCTGTTCATATTTTGTTTTTATAAACTCATCCAAGGTCGTATTGCATGGGGTTTGAACATATGTCGAAAATGTTCCATTGGTTGTGTTGTATCCATTCTGTTCTATTCATCTATCTACTTCAAACTGTTCATTGTGAAATACTGAAGGACGCGGAAATTTCGCAATACCAAAATGTGGTAAGTCTGAACATAACACAATCACGTACGTTCGACAAGCCAAAATTGAGCTTAAAACAGTCACTGTTAATTTTCCGTGAATTTTGCTAACGAACAATGCTTTGAAATGTCAAAGTGGTGGCCAAATGGTCAGGTCACCAACTTGTGACCTATATGTCCCGGGTTTGAACCACTGCAGCCCCACCTATCTTCACATGCAGCCTTTTTATGTCCAGGGCCATCTATCGTGAATGTTGAATGTAAATTTATATATACTATAAATAAAAAAGAAAGTATAAAGACATTTTAGACATTTAAAGTGAGTCTCATATCCAAACTGAAAGGTAACATGAAATTAACCTTGGGATTGATTGAAGATTTCCGGTGTTGAATGAAGTAGCTGAGTGTGTGTGTTTGAATGACGGTACTGCAGTGGGAAGATATGACAGTAAAGACCAGTGCGATTGATTTGTTTTACTAATCAAACGCTCAGGGGGTTTGTATATTGTGTACTTCATAGGAATGGTGTCTCTCTCAACAATTTTTCTGGGATGTTTGCCTCACTAGTCGCTCTCTTGCTCTGTCATCTACCTAACTCTCTCATTTGTGTGGTCCCCAGGAGCTAAAAAGGTATGGGCCATTAGTTAGACGGAACAGAAAATGTCTGCACGGCGGGCGGGAACAGGGGGCTGGGGGCTGTGGGTGGGCGCAAATCAGACTGAGTGCAAGCGACACCTGAACACGTCACCGGTATGACGTGTGGCACACGAAGACAGCAGTTTTTTGTCACTGGTGGAATCGATCGAACGATTGATCTGGTGGCTATGAAAAGCAATTTCTTTCAGTCTATAAAACCCTAATAGTTCACGAAACGGTGAATGAGCGGCTTTGTGTTGTCATCTCCCATCGGCCGTGTACTACTGCCTTGCCGTGTCATACATGTAAAGGTTACCGCATGTGCTGGAAATAAATAAATAACCAATAAGGGAATTTGTACATAACAAGCTTTGGTACCAAATCCTCAGTCAGTTGTTCTTTGTCAATCAATAGATTGGAACACTGTAGGCCTTGATACAACGGGCTGATTTGGTCACTAGTCACCTATGTAGAAAGGAAGTAAGAAAAAGATGAGTGAGCACTAAGAGAGGGAGTGTGGTAAGTGTGGTAAGTTATCGTTTTCGCGAAACCGGGTAAAGTGATGGACGCTGAACTCAACCGGTGATGAATGAGAGATGTTACAGCACCTGGCGATAGATGGACGCTCTATGAAACATCAACGGTGAATTCATCGTGTATATGACAAATGAAGCGTGAACTGAAAAACTACAAGCACTGAACAGCTGTTTCGATATGGTTGGGTCCCACCAGCAGTGTGAATACATCGACCCAACTCGGGATCGAACCCGAGATGGGTTGTGCTATATCGTGTAAATGGAAAATGAAAAACGGTCTGATCGGCTGCCCGGTGGCCGAGTGGGTAGTACGCTTGTGTTCTGCCTGTGAGGCCCCGGGTTCGCGATCCTCAGTTGCGTGTTCGCGATCCTCAGTTGCGTCGATTGATTCGAACTGGTGATCAGACCCAACCAGGTCAAAACAGCTGTCCAGTACTTCTTAGCTGTTCAGTTCATGACTCTTCATTTGCTATATACACGAGGAATTCCCATTTGAAATTTAATCACATCCTCCATTACTCACTTTAAGAAACATTTGACGGATGCAAAACCTTTTAAACGACAAGCCTGTGATACACAGGGTTGAACAGTTTAGTCAATCGCATTAAAAAACAAGTGTTCTTTTGTTGAAGCAGTCATCATCATCGTTGTTGTTGTTGTTCCTGTTTTTGTCCCTGTCTCTGTTGCTGTGGGTTTCGCTTTTAGGTCCTGTGAAAGGACTGTCCGAGTTCGATGGTCACCTGAGTTTATTTTCTACTGTTTCTTATTTTCAGTTGAAACCTATTCTACACAGTCGATTTGAAGCCATCAAACTGGTTCCAATCGATTGCACATTCACAGTCGATAGGATATACATTCCGGTGCCTAATCAAGGAAATAAACTCAAGGTAAGAATTGATCGATTTCAAAAAAGAAAAGAGCACTATTTTTGTCCATTTTCCTATTGAACCCAATTATCGAATTCGAATTCCAGTCGGGGGTGGATTGGAGAGTGTGAATGACAGCCATTCCTGAGGGGTCCAGAGGAAACGCATATAAAAGGTGGACTAGTAAAGTTGGCAGTGGTAAGATTTGAAGTTCCCCATTCCCTATATTGATGATGACCACAGTTTTGTGTCCACTAAATCCCATCCATAGATGTTTTATCATGTTTTTCTTTCCCTCGTCTTTTTGGTGCACATTAATCCACTAAAATGACGCAAGAATGCAATGCTCATAGTGGATAAGCCAGTACCGACCGAATAAGACGATAATTTACTATACTAGTGGAACGCAACACATAGAAAACATAATTCCTTCTAGAATAATCATTTTAGTGACATTAGTTTGCCAGTGGATGGATAATATGTTGTCTCCCATTGATGCACATTCACTTATGGTAAGACACAATATGGTAATCACTTGGATTTCGACTCGTTCTGTTCCTGCCCGGGGGTTCCAATGGTCGATTCGACTTTGGGGCGGTTATTTTGTACCGTTAGCACAAACAGAATGGTCAGATCGGTTTCGTCAACGGTCACAGTGCATGTGCCAATACAAATGAGAAGCTGGATGATGATGATGATGCTGACGACGATGATGATGATGATGATAATGATGATGATCATATTGATGATGATGATGATGGTGATGGTGAGTCGGATGATGATGATGTTGATGATTCGGATGATGATGATAACGACGTTTAGAATGACGACGTTAATGTCAAAAACGACGACGAAGCTATTTTGTATTATAATCTACGGTATTGATCTTATCAGTGCGGTCGTGTCCACTCACACTCCTAACTTCTTTGCATACTGTCAAACTCGGAATTTAAAACTGGTCATCATAGATATCGATTTTGTGCTGCTGCAGTCAAATGACGATTAGACGAAGTTCCCAACCATAGCTTTGTTGATTACTGATTCAAATGTCGAATAGGCCAATGCTTCATCCTATTTCTACCTATGTTTACCGTTTTAGCTTCGATATGGATATCATACTTGTTTCCAAATCTTGGCACCTCCTCTGACAGACCCGGTTGAGATCAAATTCGGACTTCCGCGTACAATCGGTTGTAACAGTCCGTTGGTATAGCAAATTGAACGCACATTCACTTGCTTTCGTAAATTTTGTTGTTTTCATTGTTTGTTTAATTGTTTCATACAGGCTTTGAAGATCGAAATAAATCCTATCGAAAAATGAACCATTTGGTCAACGAATTCTTCTGGGGAGAAACAGACGGCACTGGGAGTGGGATAGAAATATTCAATCGTCTGGTCTTGATTCGCAAATATCACACAATCATATAACATTAGTTTCTAGCCAAAACACATGTGAAATAAATGCAACCAGGTGACCAGTGACTCACACTCACACGAGATAATCCAGGACGTTAATTCTGTTTGTGTTGACAGAGCAATCTGTTGATTCCGGATAGGCCAATATTCAGATATATCTATATCTATATATATCTATATGGTCCGATAGTTGCGATAGTCGCACTTGGATTGTCCAAACATCAGTCGCGTTGAGCGCTGCAACTCCTGTCCCCCTCTGTTGGTCTAACTGGGTCGATTCAGTAGATGCTGGAACGTTTTAACTTGAGGTTTTATCAGGATACGACTTATCACAGTGGGTTATTTTGTCACAGTCCCTGGTTTGCATCCAGGGACTCATTCATTGATTATCTCGCTGGTCGGGAAACAGTTCTGATCTGTGGAACAACCAAATCAAGCAGTCAGTACGATAGATGTTCCGGATGCTGTACATTCCGAAACCTAACCGCAGATTTCACAGCGTTGGGATACTACAANGTGCATATTTATCATTTCTTAATGCTTACTGATTCTCTTTGTTTCGTTGAGAAAATTCAAGGAAGGTAACAATCCGAAAGAGGTTGGTTCTTGAACCAATTTGATGAAAACATTGACTATCACTCTCTCGACTTAGGTACTCGGTTCTCATTGTAGGAACAGATATCCATATCAGGGGACAGCTACACGGCTGTCCGTTATCTTTTCATGTAGAATGCTCGGAACTGCAAGATACATCGCGTGGTTTCAATATTCCATTCATTGTTGGTTCTTTGAAGTTATCGCGGTGCATCAAAATAATATTTTTTTTCATCAACGCTGTTCGAAAATGGCTATTATTTGAACAAGACCTGTCTCTACCCCGTGAAGTTGAAATCCGAAGGATAGTTAGCTAAATCAATCGATTTACTTACTCATTTACTTATTTATTTTCACACACGTCTGAGTCCAGTCTGGGTGAAATCACGGTACAATAATCTTCATAAAAAGAAAAAAATCTTGGCAGCCAAAGTAGGTGAATTTTCTTCGGGAGTTTACAACCGGAACCTTCGACCAACCAAAGTCCGACCCGCAAGACATTGGGGCGGTGTTTAAAAACCGCAATCCATTGGGAGTCGGTGTCCAGTTCATCGGATCGTACGCCTTTTGGACGGGGTCAAACATCCAAGGTGCCCAATACACCTCAATGCCCAATCGAGCCGGTGACCCCTACCACAACCAGGAAGGTGCGTGTGTGTGATGCATAAGCCTTTTCTTGTTTGGTTTGAAATCAGGGTTTTTAATCAACTCCCCTAGGTGAACTGCCATTCGTTCACCAACCTATTTATTGCCCCGGATGTTGGCTTTTCGTCCTCTCACTTTGGTGGCAAAACACCCCGATCATGAGAAGGCAGTAAGTAGGACTTCCTCAGTGGAGACTATTTGAGACTCTTGGTCGTATGGGGGGCATTTTGCGAAGTGCAAGGGAAGGGTTGACTAGTCGAAACCCAAGATATCTACCGTCGACCATTCCAAAGCTTTCGTAGGTAGAAATTTATTCAAACAGCGTAAGTTCGATGTTTCCCCATGGGTCTTTTTTCAGGTCATGATGTCTAAGATTTATGTAGAGTTTGACACATATTTAACACCCCCTGAGGGAGAACAACCATCGAATCATGCTGGTTACTGACCGCTTGCTGGTACCGATATCTTTTCAACTTCAGTTGAGACCTCGGAAACTTCAAATTAATTCCGTTGTAACTTTGAGTGAATGCCCCAATCGTTTTCAATTGTGAAACCCATAAAGGGGTTGGTTCTTAGCCCATCACACGACACCAATTGGACCGCAACTATTACAGCGCCCGTGTAGTCAAAACGAAGTGATTCTTCCATAAACAAATAAACAAACAAACGTAATTCACCAGCACTCTACCGATCGAGGATGAACTTTTCGGCGGGGTGGGGTGTAGGGTTTGAGTGTCCGTTCCTGGGGGAACATTATGCTCATAGATGTAATTCTGGACGATTCCAGCTCGGTATGAGTATGCTGCGGCTATTTGGGAATTTTGTTTGAAGACCTTTCGCGGTCAGGCTAGGCAAAATCATCAGTGCGACCTTGAGGAAGCGTCAGTTCACAGTGTGACCGGGATGACCGCCAGCTAGGTTAGAAGAATGCGATTGTCGACCAGCATTAACTCATTGCAGTGCTCCACTACGGTATTTATTTTCAATAAACAACCCCGCCACAATGTGAAAAGAATTTGATGAATTCGTTGTGTAAACGATGCGTGTGAACTGAAAACTTGAGAAGTATTGGTTAACTGTTTGAATCTGGGCGGGTCTCATCATAGTTGCACAAATCCATCGACCGATTGAACCTAGTTTTTTCTGCCGAGTGATTTATCCGCACATTGTCCGCTTTGAAAGAACCAAATACGGGTATGTCTCTTGAACTCCGAAGGACATACAAGCACACAAATTGTCAAATAATTATTTAAACCGATGGTAAGTCATTCACTGCTCAATACTGAATATCTCATGCCGCGTACAATTTTCTCAGGATGCAGAATGGGGACACAAAGAGGACTAAGATTTAGTAAAATATCAAAGAGGAGCGTGATGCAACAGTCGGGCAATCTGATTGAACACGCCCCGTAGATCAATCATTGATCAACAGCAACTGTTTTGACTAGACTGATAGGCTGATCAGCAGAAAGCGTGCTCACGGAAGATAAGCAAGTGGCACAAACTACCATTGACCAATTACATGTCCCTAATAGTTACCGCACTAATTATAACTAAGAGATCTGAAGAAGAATTATGTAACACAGAAACGAAAAACGATTCGAACGATGGTAGGCTGCAATGACCACAGTGGGGAAATTGGGGGACAAGACGAAATTGCTCCCCTGGATAAACAAGCAAAACGCAGATTGCAGATATGACGCAATTATCATGCCGACACAAACAATATAAACTGCAAATGGTACGATTTGCTGATCATAAGTGGACCGCGTATAGACCAAAAAAGGAACCCTTCAAGTTAGAAAAGTGTCTTCTCCGTAGCCTAAGCAAATAGAACGCACAGTCAAAATGAACTTCGCAGATAGGGAGGAGGAAATGGATACACAAACAGCGTGATAATCACATTGGAGGGTGTGTTTGTGGGGGGGGGGCAGACCATTATAGAGTCCCCGCTTGTCATGATTTCGAGCAAATCGAATCCCATAGTTTACAGTAGGTACCTCAAGTGAATCGTATCTATCTGCTTTGATTTAGCATTTATAAACTGTTACGATCAGTCGGTTCGGAGAAGCCAGTATCAGGAAAATCTATCATGGCGGTATCAGGATTGATGGATCGATAACAGTGTAAGTACGAACAGAATACACAAGTGCCTTCGAATTCTGATTTGAAAGATCAAGAAGCTTTCACCAACTATTCCATTATTTCATGTGATATATTCGTACCCCGGGAACAGTGAGTAGGTATTTTTAAATTCATAGCCCATTGTTATTGCGAGTTCAGTTATCATAACAGTATTAAAGCAACAGCCTCTGGTCTGTGCACTCAAAACTCGCTAGCACTCAACCACGTTTCCCTGTTCCAGTCCTCCCCGGGTTCACATTGTTTGTGGCCCCATAAAACGTTCCTTTAGTTCCATTTTTCTTTATTAGTTTTCATTTCTTTTTTCGTCGAATGGGTGATTGAACTTACATTTTCCGAAGGAAATTTCTACGGACCAAAGGGTTGTCTAGTGATTCAAACAATCAGGGAGAAAGTTATTCGAACGCATTATAACTATAGCAGACAATTTGGTGAACCTCGCCGCTAAGCCGTCGATTTCTCCAAGCACATTTCTTGAGATTTTTCTCATCGCTACGAAATGCATGCATTCAGCATTTGACTACTATAAAGTCAATTGAGTAGGCGAGGCAGAAATTGGAAAGTTCACGAGGCTAAATTGAGATAACGATTTAGGGTGAGTCTAGTACGTTGGATCTGTGCGATTAGTTGTAGCAGTGAAATATTCGTACATTAGGAGGCATCAATGATGATGATAATAATAATAATAAATTCATCTCCACCTACTGGATGTAAGCTTATGTATTCTATAGTCAACTGGACGATTGCAGGCAACGGAAAACTAATATTAAATAAAAAGAAAAGTTCGGGCGAAGATGATGAATTTCGAACCTACAAATTATTAAACAGTGTATATCAAGTGCTCATCGCTGTCCCGTTTCGAAAAAAATATTCTCTCCCTTCCAGCGCTTTTACTCAAATGATCACTCGAGTTGCATACTGCATCGGGGAGTAAATGCAATGGTGAATGTGATAATGGTAATAACAATGACGTCCGTAGGGAATTTTGTTCGCATTGGATTCTGTCGGAAGATACCAAACTTTCTCCTGAGAATTCTGACAGTGTGAATCATAAATGGACTGGGATCAATCGCGACCGTGTGAACGTGTCAGCATTTTCTCGATAGTACTGGATACGTGGGCGTCAGAGTAACGGATAGAGTGCGATGAGCTGATGATTTCTGGCAATTCCTCCATCGCCGCCCACGTAAAGATTTAGGGCGAGCCTAGTACGTTGGATCAGTGCGATTAGCTGTAGCAGTGAAATATTCGTACATTAGGAGGCATCAATGATAATAATAATAATAATAAATTCATCTCCACCTACTGGATGTAAAAAGCTTGTGTATTCTATAGTCGAACAAATGTGTATAGACAATAAGCAACCCCATAAATTTCACATGTTTCCTTCCCTACTCAACCACGTTTTGGCTAGTGATACCAATAAAGGCTCGTGCCGTTTCCCAACTGTCTATTTTTACTGAAATCGTTGGGATACGCATCGTAAGACCAGGTTCGGTTATAGTTTGGCGAGACACAACATATTCCTACATATTATAAAAGAAACAGACGTCACAAAATTCAATCTATGGCGGAGAACTGAATGATACTGTAAAGGATTTTTTGGAAAGAATTCTCAAATTTTCATGTTTTTCCCATTCCTCTTTAGGTGATCTGCACGTGCGGATTGCATTCTAATGAATCAAACTATTGAATTCATGTCTTTCGTGAGTACGCAACATAAATTATATTATGCCTGCCAGTACCGTATTCAATCCCGCAAAGTGTTGTCTAGTCGACTCACGACGTGCGTTTGATGAATAAATTCCAGTGCAAGAGGACGGCATTCTATGATTGACACAGAACCACTGAGTTTTAGAGGTGCAAAGTCAGGGGCTTTCTCTCGACATCGGATGTCGATTTAATTCTAACCACCCGCACCAGCCGGGATTACGAAGGGAGAACGATCTGCTTGTACAAAATAATTTCCGGTCGTTTATGCACCAATGTGAATTGTATGTCTAGAGCACTGAAAATCGCATGAGGAGCCAACGGATCATTAAAATGCGACCAACTTCATAATTTTTCATGGCTAACAAAAACATTTTCACTCCCTTTCGAAATCGTGTTCTTCACTGCTTCTAGAAGCAGTTGTATTCTTCCAACTTCACTAGTGTTACTAAAATGAATAAAACCAATGATACTATAATAGATGATGTGGAATGAACTTCGTTTTGGTTACTGATAAATATTTTTTCGCAATAAGTGAACTCATAGGTGCGAAATTAGCTCAGACAGAAAGCCGCCAATGGTGAACTGATATAATTCTTAAAAATGTCCCATAGACTTAGTATAAGTTGATTACCAAGGAAACAATAAGGACGTCTGTAGCTAAATGCGGTTATCAGAAAGTCGCTTCATCTCTTAGGCCCGAGATGGTGGCACATTTGAATAACATGAATGGTATTTAACCACCTAGTCACTGGGTCTCCGAATACTCAAAAAAATAGCGTTTAACGATGATAATCTTTGAACCTTTTTCATTTGGGTCCGATGTGAGAACAAATTGGGACGCTTCGGTTAACCGAATCCATGAACGATGCTCTTGATATTGTGATACAAATTTTTGGATAAACTCAAACATCTTTTTTGTTTTAATTTTTACTTCTTTTTATTGAATACATAATTATACAATTTTCAATCTTTCTACGGTTATGAGTTTAAAACGCACGGCAAACGTGCCAGCCAGTGAAATCATTAGTTAGAGTGTGAGAACTCATTCGGGATAGCAAATACAATGCGGGTATTCGATTACATGAATTGGAACGATTTAGTTTTTAGCAGGGTACTGTTTAGACTAGCCCATTCGGTTTTATTCACAGGCACCAGACAATGTTGATGATCTTGGATGTGGGTTTCATTCCTAGGGAAAAGAGTTTATTCCCTACTGGGTAAATGTGTTCAAATGCGATAGAAATGGTTGTGATAACCAACAAAGAGCACTGGACAGCTGGTTCATCCTGTTTGAGCCTCGTCACTAGTGCGTATCTTTTGTGTCCCTGTCAGGACTGGAACCGCGATTCTTTGGGCTGGGAATTCCAACCCTCCTCCTTAGTCTAAATTAGTTAAGCCATTCTCACAAGGTAATGACCGCCGTTTGTGTAGCTAATGGGTAAGGGTTTGATGTCCCGACCCGAAGAATCGCGGAACGACAGGGACACATAAAGTACGCACTGCTGACGAGTCCCAAACAGGACGAAACAGCTGTCCAGTGCTATTTGTCGGTCATCACAAACATTTCCATCGCATTTAAATGAAATGATTACTACTTGTACGCCCGAATTACATTGATTTTCAACTCCTTGGTGGTGTCCACTAGACGGGGTTGCAATGGAGTCACCTTTAGGACCATTCATTTGTGGCCGAACTTGAGACTGATCATCTTGAGTAGTCACCCGGAGAGGAGGAACTGGGTTGAACCGGATTACTGCAGTTGTGAATGAATGTAAAAGGCTAAAAATTGCCCAGTAAAACATGGACCGATCGGTTTAATTCATCTGACAGGAAACAGGGGCCTATGAAGATAGTGAACCCACTTGAAATGGAATACCTACCAGACCACGTTTGTGCCTCGCAGGTTAAACATTTCTCAAGTGCTGATACTATCCTGACCATTTGGGATTTCAATAAAAAAATATTTGTAGTTTTTTCCCTTCTGATAATCTATTGGGTAGCAACGCAAGTGCAACAACCCACTCAACCCCAGGCCCATTCCCTTAGTTACCGAGACGAAAGGGGTGCACAGTGAATCTCCTTCCTAAATGAAATGGAGGATACCTACAAGTATGTGAAAGTTTTGTTTCCAAGACAAAATCCCAGACACTCGTTATTCGTTACAGAAGGAACTTTCAAAAGCAGTATCTAATTAATTCTCCTGCTGAAGATTCAAACTTTTAATTTTACCTCATATCGTCGTTCTGTTTTTGACATAGTTCGAACGCATAATTATCGATAGGCAGAAGGTTTTCACAGAAATACGTACTCGCTTGCTTAATTGTCAAAAGTTATACCTAATAATTTTACTTTAATTTTGAGTAATTAGGTAATTTACGTTTAGGTAAACTTACACGAACAATTATCAAATGGGAATTCGTCGTGTATTTGGCAAATAAAGCGTGAACTGAAAAGCTAAGAAGTACTGGACAGTTGGTTCGACCTGGGTGAGTTTCCTCATCACTGCGAATCCATCAACCCAACTGGGGGTCGAACTCTGGACCTCATAGACAGAACGCAAGCGTACTACACATTCGACCACCGGACAGAAGATCAGACCGTTTTTCGTTTCATACTTGATTTGATTTGATTTGGTCTGATCGTCTATCACATGCTGTGGAAAGAACGTATAATGTCGCTAGTGTAATGCTTCTCTGCGGAACAGTTCGTTCTACCCCGTGCACTAATCTGGAATGATAAAACGATTAGTGTTACCTCCAGTTGTGTTTGTCTATCAGTTAGAATTAGGGTGAACATTTCCCGAAACAGCTTGGTCCTCGCGGGGCGGGAGGGACTACCATCGGGTGCGACTACACAACATTTCCTAGACTCCGGTCACCAAGTAGGCGTAACAACAAAGCGTTTCAAATCATTACGGGTCCTCGAAGTTCACAAACGATGGCTATGCATCGCTTGAAACGGCAATTTATCTCTTCGAAACATTTGCGACGCAACTGTCGTCACCTTGGTTGGGATTATGTCACTCCTGATGCCATCTTAATATAAGATGTAACACGTTCTTCCTCCCTCTTCCCCGCATTACATTCACCCGCTTGTTCGAACTAAGTCACACTTTCATAACGGGATTTTCAAATTTTGCTACCTAACTTGACCTTGACCGGTAATCAAAATCCCGAATCACAATTCGCAATTCGAGAGCATCATCCAACCTGGTTGAGAAAAGGACTGACAAAGGCCATTCGTAGATCAATTGTGTAGCTTCTAGTCAGCATGGGTTCCTACCACCCCGAACTGTGCCGACAAAAGCGGATGGTTCACATTCTGAATTTCCATGACCCGACGATATAACGTAAGTAATTGACCGTTGTCCAGAAAATCAAACGACGACTGAATGATCACTTTGCGTAATCTGTTTGATCAGGTGATAGCAACTCTGTAACCCTTCTTGCTCCCATTCCGGTTTATTTTATGATTCATAACTTCTGTTGCTACCTTGTGATCGTATATTAACGTAGAAGCGTTGCAACGAATAATCAAAAAGAATTCTTTGCTTCACTGGATTTTTCAATTCACTGATCCAACATCCAGTTGAAATCATTCAGTTCATCAACTTAGTTCCTGCGACAGGATTATATATATGCGGTCAACATCCGTTGTTGCGGGTTTGATCATCCACCGGACGGAGTTCAGTGTTCGTTGAATCTTTCTTTACCTGTATCTTCCATCGTTTTTCTCCAGTGCTTCCAAATTGCAAGGTATAAGTTTAGCCAATCATCCTAAACACATGATTCTCCTTACGTTCATCTATGCTTCATCGAGGATTGCTCCACTCAAAAGTGTGTGGCGGGACTATTCGGAAGCCGGACAGTGTAGTGGGCCCTAGGTTGACTTTTCTAAAAATCTAATGAATTCTTGTCCTTGTGCAGCAGATTAAACTGGCTCTGCTATATCACTTTTAGAAGTGGATCACAACGTTGCGCCGGATTCATGTGTTCTTTCTATCCAACCGCAGCTTAGCACCAGTTTAGGTGTACCTAATGCAATGCCTTCAGTATTGAAAGTAGCAGATAGAACACCGGCATTGGTTCGGTCACAATGCTATCGAACAGTCGAGCACGTGTTCTATCATCCACACATACAAATTCATAGCACGTACTCTTACAAACCTCGCGTGAATATTGTTCTGGTCAATTCCCACTACAAGGAACGGAGTTCAAGAAGTTTTGGGCTCTCTGTGCTAGTAGATAAACCAATGGGAGACTAAAAAACTGCATGTTTACAACGTGCGAGAGTGCCCCCGTGTATGTTGCTGTGGCGATCCGGGCCTACGAGATGACCGAGATGACCTGGAGCGACGCGTTACAGTTTTTGGACAAATGCGGTCAATCAAACTTCACGGGTGACGTCCAGAACGCGCGTACGTGTCCATGCTTCTGACTTATACCATAGGCAGATCGTACCAGCCAATCAGAAACCATGCGGCCCAGATAGAAGCAGAACGATGCAAGCAATACTGGAACGCGGTTGGTAGAAGCCCGGATAACCAATGAACGTACTTTGTACATATTATTTAATCCCTTTTATTTCTTCCAATGAATGAACTACTACTTCTGAAACCTTTTCCTCGTGTCTCAGTTACGTGGGATATTGCGTGCTGGTACCAGTGCGGTCCAGTGCTTTCGTGATCCAGTCCGTGATTGCTAATGCTTGATTCGTATTGCGTGGTTCGTATTCCGAGTTTAGTGCGTGTTACCATTACTGCAACTACAATCATTACAGTTGCTCCGTTCCTGAAGTGACATACTACTGCCGTTCCGATTCCGTAAGAAGATGAGTATCTGTAAGCAATCCAGGAGCTTTTAGACAACATTCGTGGCTGTTTCCACGTAGATTAAAATAACTCCGTAACGCCTACGGGTTGTACCAGCTTCAATTAATTCAATTCGGCAATCATGCTTCTTGGGAAGTTTGCAACAATTGTCGGCTGACGAAAAGATCGTGAAATGCTCCCCGGAGAAACGTGGTCAACAGGTTAGGCTTTGAACTCTCGGTTACCCGGTCAAGGACAAGTTGGGAATGAGCAAGGTCTGTAAGCACTTTCACTTGCTCAGTCAGTAAACTAAATGATGCGCTTTCGGTGGGCCTCAATAGCCCCAACTGGATTTCACTATGTAGTTTCAGAATTATGTATGATTACTGTTAGGACGAAGATCATTGCCATTCGTCCCAAGATAAGCCCGACTGCATATTTGTTAATTCTGTGAAAAAGTCGAACAAATTTACAACACATTTGACCTCAGTTAGAGTCATCTCGGATCAATACTAATCTCGCGGAAATTCATCAATAACATTCGTCGTACGGCAATATTCACTCTGTCCGTCCCTCTGAACCCTGGCCTATGACCATTTGAACTTCGCTCACTGTGTACTTGATTGGTACAATCCGTTTCTTGCATTGATCGATGTTATTTTGAGTCACATATAAGCATCAGAGTAAAACTTGTAAATTAACTTGTGACTTGTGTTCAAGGCCGTTAAAACCTTTCTCTCTCATGGTTTGAGAGATCTCAGAGATCGATAGCCGACAGTTCGTCCCGTGTTTCGCCTAGGTAGCTTCCGCTCCTAGAACTAACATTCGTTCACGGACCTAGTGCTAGTCCGCTGTTCTCGTCATTCTGTGTGCTACTAGTGTTACTGTGCCATATCTTGGGTTCTTTGCACTTGTGGTATTCGTCTGTGATGTAGTGCTGTGCGACATAATAGCAGGCAACGGATTTAAGCGGTGTAAAACGACAATTATCGAGAACAGTTTAATGAAGCTCGTAATTATATTACTCAGAAGTTAGAGTGAAATAGTAGATAGAAAATACAGCCCATTAGTTACTATGGGGACCTGTTTGCGCCTCAATAATATTGGATAATATAGCATTGGATACTAAACTCGAATGAACTTCTTGAACCCGAAGTTCTAATCAGTCCCAGTGTGAATTACTTCGCACTGCGGTACTGTAAACACCCATTCAATCGGGGACATTCTGGTTCACCCGTGATGTGTTTTAAACTAATTGCTCATAATCCAACCATGTATTCCCGACCGCTCTCGATAACGGACGGGCTTCCTTCCACTCCTTTCAAGACGGAGGGCGATGACCTTGTAGACACCAGTACTGATATAATGCGTGACATCTGGCCACACGAGCGCATTCCAAAAGCCTGGAACGAATCACTGATCGTTCCAATTTTCAAGAAGGGATCTCGCAACGACTGTGCAAACTACCGTGGAATAAGTTTGATCCCAATCGTCACAAAGTTACTAGCCTCTATTATACTTAGACGTCTGACGTCGTTTAGGGAGATAAACATCCGCGAACAATAAGCAGGATTTCGACCAGGTCGCGGTTGTATCGACCAAATCTTCACCCTATGCCATACGCACCGTCTACCAACAGTTGTCGTGTTCCTTGACCTCAAAGGAGCCTTCGACTCAGTTGATCGTGAATCCCTAGTGGGTTCGCTCCTTCGTAAAGGAATGCCGCAGAAGTATGTAAACATACTGAGTTCACTCTACTCACATACCTCTGGTAGCGTAAGGGTCTAAGGCAGGCCATTCGTAACTAACAGCGGTGCTCGTCAAGGGTGCCCGCTTACGCCATTCTTGTTTAATTTCGTCACAGACGAAATACTGGAGAACGCGCTCAGTGGTCTCCAAAATGTAGGCATTGAATGGGCAGCTGGAGAAAAGCTGTGCGATTTGGAGTTCTCTGCCGAAATCGTCTGCTCGTTCGAATGTATGGAGGATGCACAAAGAGCACTTGACAGATTAGCAAGTTCTGTTTGTCCGTTCGGTATGTGTTTTGCACCTCCAAAGTTCAAGGTGATGCTACAAGATTGGGTGTTGCTGAGTTCTGCCACGAAACTAGACGGTCACGAATTAGTTGTCGTTGACAGTAGTTGACTGCTTCTTGTACTTAGGTAGTTGCGTGACCAGAGACAGTAGAGCAGCAAAGGAGATAACCACCCGCATTTCCAAGGCTCGAACAGCGTAGGCAGGACTGAAACATCTGTGGCGACGACGTGATATTTCACTGATGTTGAAAAGTCGCGTAAAATGTGCTGCTTTAAGGTTGTGAGACCTTGAATTTGCGGGTAGAAGGCATCTGTCACCTAGTGGTTTTCGACAATCGATGTCTACGTAGTCTAGCCTAAGTGGGATGGAATAAGCGGGTTAATAACCCAGAAATAAATCGTCGGGTATTTGGGACTGAATGGAACACAAACGCGCTATCGCATCGAATACAGCTCAATAGGCTTTGTTGGTTAGGACACGTCTTCGTATGTTCGACGGTCACCTAACGCAGCGCGCCTTATTCGCAATGGCAGGTTGCAGGCTGGAAGAAGCCACATGGAGGCTAGCAGATGACGTGGAGACGAGGTATGAAGAAATGCACAGAGCGATTAGGCAAGGTGGGTGTCTCTCGTCTTCCGGAATGGAGTTCAAAATACTCCGAAATCGCATGGTTGGAGACACTGAAGGTCATGGCTGCGAACCGACAGCAATCACGATGATGCTATCACGCCTTATCAGACCAGAATGCTTGAAATAGTATGTATGCACAGTTGGGCTGTGTACTCTGTGTTGACCATAGAGCTTCGCTTTCTTTCCCCGTCCCTAAATTTTAGTCCAATCCCTATACTCCCTAAACATTCCCACTTACCTTGTATGCAATATGAGTTTGGCAGTGATCAGTGAAGTTCATGATGATGACCTTATGACGATGTCGTCTAACACATCTGGGGCAATCAAGACTCACAATCTGCTTGAGTGCACTACTATACCGGTAGCACTGAAAACGGGATTAATGGCGTTTCACCACCTGCGTTCTCCCACGATAAATCAACTCGACAAATTCACAATCAAAATTCGTTTGGTTCCTCTAATTACCCACATTACTATCATTGTAGGATGGTTTGGTTACCGATAGACTACGAACTATCCGAAAGACGTTGCTAATAGTTCAATCTCTGGGGCTCCCAAGTGTATAGTCGATTGGCTCGGTTAAGAATTGCGCTTCAAGTTGACCTGTGAAGCACTGTCAGTCGCCATCAAAGTCAAAGTTTTATTATGGGTATCACTTACAAACAGATGCTTTTCTTGTCCCATAGGGTGTCAACACAAATCGAATTGTAACAGTGATGAACAAAATCCCATATGCTGCATTTGGTTGTGTTTTGTGTTCTTATGGATGTTGGAATGCAATGTTTGTTAACGATTCATCAAGTTTTACCCTATAAGAATCAATCGTCTCGGCACATACAACATGAGATGGTAGGGAATTCCAGGTAGTGCACACACTGACGGCAAAGGAATGACGTCTGCAGTCCAGTCGAGAATTTTGGAGTACCAACTTGAATGGATGTCCCCGTAGATGAACGTCTGACGACGTCAGAAGTCGGCGGCAAGGGTGGTTTGGGCTGTGTATTATTTGGTACACTAAAATCAAGTCTACTCGAATCCGACGATACTGAGCAGAGTATAGACCCAACGACTACATTCTCCACATGTATGAATCATGACAGAGTCCTTTGACCATCTTCGTGGAGAGCCTTTGTGGACGTTTCAAAATCTTATGATCACGTTGTAACCATGGGTTCCAAGTTTGGATGGCATACTCAATATGCGGCCGGATGTATGCTGACAACAAACGTGAGAATAACGATGGTTCAAATCGACTGAAAACATGTTTAAGTAGACCCACTTGTTTGAGTGCGGTTGATGACGCCCTAGCGCAGTTACCGGAACAGCTCAGGTCTTCGTGGGCTATAACACCCAAGTCCTTCTCTGTTGATGCATGAGGCAGTAGTTCGTTTCCGAGGAAATAAGAAAACCGCCCATGGTGGTGTCGCGAAATTACCTTGCATTTGGAGACGTTAAATTGGATGTTGTTCTCAATAGACCATTTGCGAGCTGCGTTCAATGTTTCTTGGAGTTCCAGCGAATCCCCAATTTCTGTCACAGTCTTCCAGATTTTGACGTCGTCTGCAAATAATAATGTTTTGGGTCCTAAGACATTCGGTAGGTTGTTCATGAACAAGAAAAAAAGTAGTGGACCAAGCACAGAACCCGGGGGGACTCCGCAAGAAACGGTGATAGGGGCGGACAGTGAATTAGAGACTCGAACCGACATAGTCTGTTTTTGGAGAAACGCAGAGATCCAATCAAGCGCGAGGTCTCTGATACCAAAATTGTACAGCTTACAGAGCAATATTTCGTGGTTCACCCGATCGAACCCTTTGGAGAAGTCCAGGTAAACCACATCAACTGGATCGCCTTTGTCCATTCATTGCCGACCAGGAGCAGATTGGTAGTACATGATATATTTTGACGGAATCCATGCTGTGCTGGGGAAAGTAGGTCATATCTCTCTAAGCTTTCCATCAAGAAATCCATCACGATGGATTCCATGCCTTTGGATAGAACGGGTAGGAGTGTTACCGGGAGGTAGTTGGCAGGATCACTACGACGGCCGCCTTTGTAAATTGGAGAAATTATGCCTTGTTTCCACGACTGGGGTAGCACGGTTGCGTCAAACATCCTTTGAAACAGAAAAGATTACGGCTCAGATATGTGATCCGCTAATGCAATAAACGGTTGGGGATGTAGGCTGTCTGCACCTGGAGCCGAATACTTACGTAGACTCAGAAGCTTTGATTTCACTCTGTCGGCATCAAACGTGAGGGTAGTCAGTGGTGGATTTGGAAGAAAGAGTATCCGACGAGGCAACCGCAGTCTCGTGTTGTTAGGTGTGTGAAAGACTTAGGCATATTGGTTTTTCAGCATCTCAGCTGCTTCCTGAGTGTTGCTGGCGACCTTCCCAAGATAGCTAGATAGTTTACTTTTCTCAACATATTGACATGTTGGTATAGTAGTGATGGGTTGGAGATGAACTTCCGTGAGAGCACTTCTTGATACCTCAGTTTATCCTCCCGCACCAACTGGGTACAATGGTTTCACAGTTGTCGATATTTATTCTAGGTGCTGTCAGTTGCAAATCGATTGTATTCTCGTCAAGATCGATTGCGCAGAGAAATCCATTTATTAGTACGGCTACGAATCGGTGAGTTTTGGACCCCTGATTTTCTAACAATCTTAGTAACTGAGGCGATCAGGTTTGTAAGTCTGTGTGTAAATGCACGCCAGGTGGTCACTGGGTCACCCACGTCCC
>UZAN01041123.1:34913-48920 GCA_900618425.1 Echinostoma caproni
CAGTTCACGCTTTGTTTCCTACATACACGACGAATACACCTTCGCAATAGGAATGAGTCTTGGGGTCTGTGTACGTGTGCGATCGGGCGAGAGCCCGCGTGTGTGCATGTGTATGTGGATGAGGTAAACACTGGTCTTCGTCTGAAAAATAAGTACCGGCGAGTGGGACGGAGAATTGATCGACGGCATAAACGACGTTGGCACGTGTCACACAAAGAATCACACTGAAGATTTTTCAACTTCGAATTATCTCAAAATAACCTGCCTGGATTCAGAATAGGATATAGTTGAGGTATGTACCAGTTGGGAAATGAATCAATCAAATGCTTTAATATAACTCTTCCGCATACGCATATATGTGTGATGAGTAGCAAGAAATGTTAACCTGTTAACCTGTTTATCTTACAGAAAACTTCCCATTCATTGTACCGCTTATTAAAAATGGATCCATGGTCTTGCATTCAAAGGGGCGGGAGGGGAGAACAGACAAAATGGAGATAGACAATCAGTTCTCTTCAGTTCTTACAACCATTAACCAAGCCATTTCGTATGCCAGTGTGTGTTTTGTCCGCCCATTTGGATAAAAATGCAGAGAACCAAGATTGGAATGTTAGAAGCAAATTCAAGTGGAAGGTGGAGAATGCATACCGAGTGATGTTAGGAGAATAATGAATGGATGCATGGGCGCCACTGTTTGAGACACCCAGCCATATCACTCAGGGTCTCCAACAGTCGATGACCACGATCTCGAGGTTCCCAGCCAGGGAGCCTAACAAGGCCTCGCTGCCGTGGTGACACGCGTAACATATGCCCCAACCAAGGTATCCTATGAAAGTCGATTACTCGCTCCAGTGGACGACCGCAACTGCCTAAAACCGTACGCTTGAACTCAGTATTGCCTCTTCGGTTACCTCATCGGAGTCGTGCGATGCTGCGTACACAGCCGCGTTCAATCACCGACACTCTATCTTTATCCTGTTTTCCTAATGGCCAAGTTTCTGCGCCATATAACAGAACTGGCCGAACTGCTGCAGCATATACTCTACCCTTCATAGAAAGCCGGATATCGTAACGGCGCCATAAATGTCTCAAGTTGGTAAATGCCAATCGAGCTATCTGTATGCGAGCTGACACTTTATCCGTGATGCGTCCACCAGGTTAGATATAGCTGCCCACTTCCTACATCCCCAGTCAGAGTGATACTGGGGGCTAGACCAACCCAATCTCTGAGAACCATTTTACACTTTGAAGGTGCAAAACGCATACTGAACATGTCTACACTAGCACTCAAACTATCCAGAAAAGCTTGCAACATACCTGGATCTTCATTGAGTAGTAGTAGTATACTTTAGATCAGACAGTCTGCCACCTGGGAGTGAATCGATGCCACTATCCTCGCACGAGAATACGACTGTTTCCATAATCAAATCTGAACGGAAGTTAAATAGAAAAGGAGAAAGAGGAGAACCCTGAAGAACACTACTTTCTGTGGGGAACTCGGGCAAAAGTGTGCCTTAATCTCGGACTGGACTTCGGCTATGAGTACACAGGGATCGTAACATTGAAATAAACTTCTCAGTCGATACAACCTCCACCAGGTCTAAAACCAGCCTGGTTCTCACACGTGCACTCTTCACGCGCAGCAGACAATTGATGGAGTATGATGCCGGCGAGAAGCTTAGAAGCAATGTTGACTCAACTAATTCCTCTGCGGTTTTCACATGAGGATATGTCACCTTTCTTGTAAATCGGTATGATGACCGATTCACACCATTCAGCTGGAACCTGTTCCCTCTCCCCCTCTCAGGTCCATGAGTTCCGTTAACTCCGAAACCAGGGCTAAACCTTCATCCTTAAAAGCCGACGGGGACAGTCCGGCTAGGCCGGAGGCCTTATACCTTTTGAGATGGCTTATTTCCCGGAAATCCCCCATTTCAGATGGAGGACTGGCATTAACTGGCAGTATTTGCCCAGTCGCGGAGGAGAGTGATAGGTCAGATTGTCGATAGGGGCCAGTTGAATAGGGTCTCTAAATGTTTAGCCGATAGACAGTGTTGCTGATAGTGAACCAGTGTGCCATTGGATTCCTTAAATACTGCACGCTTGTTTTCATGGGGCACGTGTTCCTAATTAGACGGGAAAGATTGCAACTATCACAAGTGGCTGAATAATTCTCCATCTCTCTACAGTTCCCTACCCACCAATTCTCGCGGTCATTCCTCAGACTCTTGATGGGCTGGTGTTTGAGGGATTTGCGCACTGTGCCATATGTGGCATCAGGAGGAAGGGTTCTGCTAACGTCCAGCAGGGCATCCGAGGTTGATGAAATCCATCATTTGTGTTTAGAGCCTGTGCTAGATTCCGACATTGTTTTCATTGATATTTGCATGGCTACGTTGATTTGCTTTTAGTGTTTATTGAGTCCCTCGGCTGGTGGTTTAACTGACAGGCGATCGGATAGTTCCACTTCGAAGGCCAATCTACAGCAATCACTGACATCGTGGGTATCGTGGGTATCCGTTGTCGATGGCCCTTTTGCGGTTGTTTGCTAGGTGTAAGGAGAATTTGGCTCTGTAACCTCAATTAAATTTCACAACCTTGATTTATATCAATTATCTATCTTCTCTTGACTCTGCTCCCGATATTCAGTCTTCCTATGGTCTTTTTAATCCAGACGCGCAGTCTACAAACGGCAACCAAAATAGTTGCATAAAAATGCATAGTTCATGGTTGTAAAGCATGAAACTGAAACACGGTAAGAAATTTGTCCAATGTCACATAAAAGAATTTTGACAAGCTTTTGAGTTAATTGCTCGAAGTCAAATGATAGTGCGCGCATCGACGGTATCGTCTTGAAATGGTGAATTTCGTCATGGAAAGAGAGAATGAAAGGTGAAATACAAAGCTAAGAATCACTGGAGAACTGTTTCGACTTGGTCGGGTTTCATCAGCAATGTGAATCGATCCATCAAAACTGGAGATCGAACCTGGGACCTCACAGGCAGAACGGAAGCGTACTATCCACTCAACCATCAGGTGGTTGATCAAGCCATCTTAGCGAGCACTAGTGATAAGACTGAACCAGGTCAAAACAGCTATACAGTGCTTTCTAGGTTTTCAGTTCCCGCTTCATTTGCTATTTATAGGACGAAATTCACCGTTTGATCAAAGGATTTCCAACACTGGTATCAGGCTATGAGGCCCCTTATCACTACAAAGTTAAAGGTATATCAAAGGATAATGAATAAGTTAAAGAATAGTATGTATTAAAAAGCATTCCTCCCTACGTTCCACGTAGGTTCCATTCATTCCTCTTTAAATGAATCTATCCACCAGCGATTTAAACACACACACAATTGTCAGAAGGTTTGTACGATATTAGAACTCGTCTCATTGATCCATGCTTGTGAATGTGACGTTGATATCATTTAACTACAAACACACACCATGGCATTCGCTCCGCCACACTGCATTCACTTCACTGTCGCTGTCTTATATCTGACCCTAACACCTTTCCACACACACACACACACACACACACATGCACACACACACATGCACACACACACACACAATCGCGCAATTCCTTCATGGTGGTCTCCATCGCGTAACTTTCACACCCGTCACATTCTCCCCAAGTCATTTACCACCGCTTACATTCCCAGGTATAGGGCTCTCGATCTGGCTCACTCTTTCACCTGCAACCGTACTGTGCTCGCAACCTCCACTTGTTGGACTACGGATTTCACAAATTCTAGTACCGATTGAACTGTATAGTACCACAATTTGATAAGACGTCTGTTGGTAGATGATCTTTTACTGCATGTGACGTTTATATCCGCTCGTAGAGTGTGCTCCGAAACGAGGACTGACTCATGTGGGGACTGTACGAACCAAATGCACCGTTCTTCCGGTAGAGCTGAAAGAAGAGAATGCGGTACCGCATAGAAAAGTTCCACTGAAATTGCTCATCTAAGCAGCTACTTGTTCGTAATCATAAAAGCCCGTCGGGGAAACAATCGAGGCAGCAAAAACCATCGTCGTTTCTCTCTACTACAGAAATACGAATTCGAGTTGACCTAGTGAACACCGTGTTGCAAACTTATAGCATTCTCTGTGTATATTGTATTGTATCCCGTAGAAGCAAATAAATACGCACGCGGTGAATTAAGTAGTTATTCTATTTCTAGTATGTACATGTCAATAAAGCCAGGCCGTAGGCCGGTGAGCAAGCAGTGCGCCAACAAGCAATCAGGCGGGCAGACCAAACTGGCGCAAAGGTAAGCAAAATTCGAATGTCGTCAAGCTGGGCATTCAACGAACCAATCAATCGATGCGGACGTATCAATACTGCTCTCTGAATCGCTGAGGCCGATCGACCTTGTAGAGTAGAGTAGAGTAGAGTAGAGTAGAATAGAGCATGTCCGCTCTAGGTGCGTATGTGCATGTGGTGGCTGGCTGCAACGGTCAATCATGTGATGTGCGGAAAACAGTTCACTCGACTGCAGGTCACAACATTGTGCACGTAGACGGTACACCGTGGCGGTTGAGAGAACATGCTGGATACTATAGCTCTAATGCTATGGATTTGTTACACAAAGTCTTATTATTATGCTGGCCCCGGGTTGCAAGAACTGTTTGACATAGTAAAAAGTCAGACGTGAGAGACTTTTTCTTGTAACAGTATCTTCTGTGTTACTTAGTTAGTAAGCAAAGAAAATGCATGTTTTACAATGCAACCTCCATGGAATGTAGAGGTTAATAGTATATTTAATGAATATGCACTATTGTTTTAGTAATCCCTTGTCTTTTAGGGTTGCCTTGTAGTGGTCAGCTCGTTGTGAATAGGGCAATAGTGCGGAATGAATTCAATCACTCCAACCGGCAACAGGTGCGCGGAACTTGTCCAGAATGATGCATACGTGCATAGTGAGTATTTTTTTCGAGCAACTATCTTATTTCGTCACCACTAGGAAGAACCACATTTCAGCAGGATAACACGAATTCAGTTATCTCGGTTGCTCTCAGTCAGTTGCAAAGGTACAATGACAATCAAGGCTAAATAACAACGATAACAACAACAACAATAACAACAACAACAAAGAGATGACAGGTTGTCGGATAAAGGAGCGCACATCAATTGGACCAATCATAGGACAGGGGCAAAGTCACAGTTAACCACGGTGAGTGAACACATGACGGGATCCAGTCCTATCAGGGCAGGGCAAGATTGGCCACAAAGTCTTATTGTTTACACAAATTGGATTTAAGCCGCCGAATAGCGGAGGCTTCAGCAAACTGAAGTAGACGATTTTGTTGTTGTTTACTTATGATCCTAAAAGACTTGCTCGGCCCCATACACAAGTTACATTCTAAAACGTGGAGAGCAATAGGGCTGTTAGGAATTTTATTTCCCTTCAGCGCTAGATTCTTCGAAATGTTTTCAGAAATCCTTAAGGACAGTCTTCTCTCAGTTCGTTCAGCGTACTTTCTCGATTAGGTAAATACAAGGGAAGGTAACTTGAGGATCAGACTTGTCCAAATTTGATTCCATGAGAAGACGTTTGGTTTTTGTGCAGAATGATTAGTGGGGATGCATGAAATGTGTTGTGGATTACTTGTTTTATGCGTCTTCCTCGCCGTGATGAAATTTGTTTAGGAAACTGGATGTATGAAACTATCTTATATGGCTGCTGGTCGTGTAGATTCACACTGTTAGTTTAGAGCTCGTGGAGTGAACCTTGCCGTCAGGCTACTGTCTATCTATCTAATGTTTGCCAAAATATAAGTGCCCTATAGGGTTTGATCACTGGAGAATGTGGGTGGGAATAGTTTTAATGAACAAAATTAGATGGTGTGGAAAAGATACGATCGATTGTTTTAGCGTAAAGCTCATTTGTTTTTCATCGGACAACCTGGGTTATAGCAAAAAAAATAGCGTAAAGTGAAATAGGCAACGATGAAATAATGGATGATTTTAACAGATACCGAAACGTATTAGTGCAGATAACGATACAGCACCAGTGTACGTATCCATGTGTGTGTGTGTTATACACTTACCTCCGCCGCAAAGATCCGTTTCACGGATTCCGGAATTTTCTCCCCCATGCCGGTTGCGATCAGGTTGGCAGAGAGCAAGACGTACAGAAACGGTAGTAACATATCACCTTCAGTAACAGGGATGAATGGATGGTGTTTCGTTTGTTTGGATTCACTACGTCCTGAGCATCACTTTAATTTACGTCTCTTCTAAGTATTCCGCTCTGCTAAAGACGAAACGGGAGTAAGAGATAGCATTGATCGCATAGTGTATGTCTTTCAACACCTTGGCGCTGGAGAAACGATTGATTCATTGATTGAATAATTGCCGGTATTTTACTGGTGGAATAGAGAACACTATTGGTGTGAGTGTTAGATTGGTTGAACGACAAAGAGGTTTAGAGCTGTCTGCTGCCGTTTGACCGATGCATAAGACACATACAAGGGTGCAGGTTTTTATTGCGTGCGAAACTGTGTGCGGAGTTCCGTTAGAGTTGAAAAAAAGATGGTCGGCATGGAAGAACTGGGATTGTGATCGCATTTGTGGTCTCATAGACATATTGTGAAGAGCGTTTCATAATTGATTTCTGCCACCGCACGAGCACGTTCATTCAGACAGGTCCTACCTAACTCCAAACTGAAACAGTGCAGTACTCCAGGTTATGAATAAAATCAATTAGAATTGCATTTCAATGAAATGATTTCTGCACAACAGAACAATCGAGAGTGGGTTCATAAGGTCTTATTCATAATCCTCCTGCTCTTCTCCTCATCACGATCATGATCATCATGATCACGACCATGATCATAATCATTTTGGTCAAAGGTCACAAATGAGGGAACCTTTCTGACACCGCTCTTTTCATTGGTTAATCTGAAATTGCCTGGGACTACCTAACCCGTCGTTCTGTTTACACTTGGTAAAGTGGCCTGGAACAGGCATTGTTGGGCCCGATAATCGAGTACCATTATTCGGATCCCTGCGCCCTCTTTTGTTAGTAAATTCCCTATTCAGGCTGTATGTGTGTCTGTGTTTGTCTGTCTGATTTGATGGGGTCTGGGGATTACATACACAGCAGCAACAACATCTGTTTGTACAACTGACCGCTGAGAAATTTTATCTGCATACCGCTCCGAAAATTGTCTGTTCTGATATTCGTTTCTGCTTCTGATAATAGTGTAACTGCACTGAAACTGCAGACCATTAGAGAGTGAACAACCAGTATTGGCTTTAGGGGATGACGAGCGAACAGCTATGTTTCGTTATCAACGGAGATCCGTTCCATGTTTGTGCCGTTCCGGCGAGTTGAACTGAAAACCATTGTATTCGGGTATGAAAACCGTTTTCTCTTGAGCTGCTCAATCGACGACTGACACTTTAAGTAAATAGATTGAGTGAAATAGATTTAATCGGTTGCGTTTGTATTTTTACAGGCACGAACAAAACACAAATGTATGAAAACAGTGCCCCTCACTTCGTACAATCGAAGCAGATCAATCTCTTTGTGCAGTAAAGAGAGAAAAATGTGGAATCACTTTTGGTGACAATAATTTTCAAATGATTGCCTCATTGCTTGTCAGACGTCATTTCGAATGAAACTTACGCCCATGCGAGTTATTTTCATGGATCTTATCTTTCACTAATGGGCACTGTTGTCCTGAATCGAAATTGTGATGAAGTATGAAATAATAATAATAATAGCAATATAATAATAATAGATTCCGAGCAAGGTCAACGAGGGATATATCCATATTTAAGTTCACACTAAAATATTTGCAATTTAAACTTTCCATGGAATTGTTAAAATGTCGTCAGGACTTCGCCAGCTGCATATCCTGAGGCATATCCTGGACGGCGCTGGTCTAGTGGTTAGATCACCAACTTGTGGCCTGGGTGTCTAGGGTTTCAGACGCTCAAGCGCCGCCCGTCTTACCTATTTCTGTATCTTCCCAGGCAACCTTTGTATGATCGCGACTCCCTTCCCGAATGTTGACTGTACATTTATTTTTCAATAAATGAAAAGGAAGAAAAACGACAAATACAACAATGTGTCATACCGTGAGATATCTTAAATAAATATTCTGCTTTTTCACCTATCAAACGAACCAATACAGTACCCCGATGGTAGATGGATAACTTAATGTGAACACAATCCCGATCCATAATTACTGTAAAATTTTTAAGCGAAGCTTTGTGATGGCGGTAACTATGCTCTTCGAATAAAGAAGCTTTCATGGAAGCTACTGTAATACGCATTTAGTTTCGTAAGACAATGATAATGCTATGTTCGGCCTAGATACAAGCATCACTTGCCTAGCCCCCAACAATGATACGGGGGAGGAAGATCACTGGAGATCAACAGTCATAGTGCATTTTCTGGTCATCACGCGACACACAAATACAAGTGGGCATATTCGATGTTGGGAAACGACGTGATGACCCACCAATCAGATCGCGTCCTTGACACCCCGATTGGTCGATCGGAAGACAGCTGTTTGATTCATTTCAGTCATATAATCTGGAACTGATTCACCCTTGGGTGTCGTGAGCGCACTTGTGGTGTGACGCGGATCCATGCGTGGCCTGACGGGTTCTGCGCGCTCCGTCCTAACCGATCATTCGGAGTGTTCTAATCTGCAACCTTGGGAATATGATTATCCGCTGTACAAATACGTGCCTTATGGCAAAGACCTGATGGATCTTATGAAAGTTTATGATAAGAAGTTCAAAAGAAGATTCAGTTGTCTTTTAAGTGTCGATATTAAACTGCTCACTTAGTAGACCTGAGGCACATCCCAACAATCAGTCGGTCAATCTATCTAGTCAATAAACCATTCAGTGAAACGTTCGAAACTGAGAGGGTTGTAATTAACCTCCTGTGCCTATTTCGTTTACTCACAATCTGCCGACGGCTTGACACTCGAGCAGTCAAAACACGCTCCGATTGATGTTTATTCACAAAATAAAAAGAATTTTCAACAGGTTTTCAACCTTTCGCAGTTAGACATCAGTCAAATAGGGGTTGACCGATCAATAGGGCAGAATTGAACTGAAGTGACTATTTTTGAAGAGGGTTTCAAACTCATTGGAATGTAATTCGCATTTAACTCACAGTAACTTATGAATAATGATGTGAAATAATTGATATCCATTAGAAGACCTGATTTGCCGTGAGGCCTTCGATTGGAGTTAAGAGATAGATGTATCTGCCCTCGTTGTTGTCGGGTCCAATTGAACTGACTGACTATCTCCGAACAGGATCACTGAACAAAAATGAATTGACAATTCCGTTCAACCATGGCATGAGCTTGTTGGCACAGTGGTAACACACGTCGTCCTAGCTACAGGTTGGGAGTTCAGATCCCGGAAAAACGGTGGATATGCACTACTGATGAGCACCAATAAAAGAAAATCTGGATTCTAGTGCATTTGATTATATGGATTGTATAAGAGAGCTGAGGAATGTGCGTGAAGTTGATATTTGAAGGATCGTCAGTTCCAATTGATCATTCGAATGTGGTAGTATGATGTTTAAGTTTATACAGAAACCTTCTTGGACAATAAATCTACCGAATGCGATGATCAGACCGGTGCGAATGTAGACATTACTATCAGCATACAGTCTGAAAATGTGTAAGCTGAGTGATTCATCAACTAAGCGTATCCTAAGCTATAGGTGACACCATTGGTTTATATTTGATTTCAAACATTTCGAGAAGAAAGCAACGTGATTTGCGTTCATGTGCTGGTTCGATTTCGGTTGAGACTCGGGGTATTTTCAGAATTGGAATCTTTTCGGTTAGTTTGAAAAAGGTGAACTCGGAATTGAGCTAAGTTTATTCCCAAAAATTCGGTTAAAAATTAAGCACACACACGAAAGTGCATAATTATCTTTGCTATTCCCTGAAAAATGCTTTCAAACTTGCCCTGGGCATGTGACCCAAGATACGTAGGCTCAGTTGCATCGGACTGCACTCGCAGAATGATAATTCACAACTCACTCGCTTGCAAGCGTATGACCCTCGTGGTTGAATCGAGTTTCCCTGGTCGACTTAGGCAGTACTTGCACACGGTCGCCATCAATCTGCATTATCTCCAATGGTCACGTGATACAACATAGAACTCAACTCAGAGTTTGATGCGTTCGACAATGAAAGTAGAAGTTTAATTTAAAGAATACCTTGTAGATATTAGGTAGCTTCACCATCTTCGGGCTTGTCGCGTATTTTGTAGCATGTCATTCCAAAGTCCATCGCTTTGGGTGTCGGTTCCCAGAACTGACCAAAGGATTCCCATACCCGTCCAGCATATCGCAGAGTGTATTGAAAGTGATTTGTAATTAAATTGAACCGGGTTCGAAGTATTGAAGTACCCTACGGGTTCGAGGCTAGGCCGAATGGTCCCGGATCTTGGTTACAGTCAGTCGTTCGATAGACAGGGCCCCCCAGAGAGGTGACAAGAGCACGTCATACTACTGAGAAGAAGCTGAGACGGAGATTCAAAGTTTGGAAAGTGAGACCTGAAAGAGAAGAAAAGAGGGAAGGGACGAGGTAACTGCTTGCAGTGTAGAGTTATACGCATCTGGATAGTATACTCATTCCTGCGTAAAAGACCGACATGATGCACGCCTAGAGATACGAAGGATATTTATTACTCATAGTTTTCAAAAAGATTTCCTTTTTTATTTTTGTACACAAAATATCTATAAGTAATGCAGTTGGGATTAAAAACGAAATCGTGATGGGTAGAGAATTAGATGCACAGATCAAAAGGGGGCGCTTAAAGGAAATTGTTGTAAGTGGGGTTAAGCCTGGGAAAGATATAGGTCTGTGTTTGAACCTGTCTGACTGGTATTGATAACCTCCAGCGCGAGGCTAGTCCTTTAAAGGATAACTCTAATGGTGAAGAACCAGTAACGAACTCCGGTACCGGGCCGAATCTTAAACACCTTTTTGCTGTGTCCACGAAGCGTATCTAAGCCAAAACGGGTGAAAAAATGGTTGATCGTTTGCGTAGAAAATAAGTGGTAAAGAAGGATAAGGTTCGCTCTGATGCGTCGGGTAAAAGTTCACTATGGTGAGATGGGATGAGTATAGAAACGGCAGAGACCTGATACGAGCTTTGAGGCTGTTCGCTGAATCCGTTCGAGTAAGTCGCCATCAATCACAAGCCCAGAGCAGGCAATTTGGGCTCCGTATTCTAATAAAGGTCTTACGTATGGGACATATTGGGAAGGAGTGCTTGATGAAGTTATCGACCCCGAAAGCCTTTCTTCTGGCTTTTTGATGGTGGCAATAAAATGAGATTGATCTATATAACCAGAGGTCTTGGATATTATGCTGTTTGACGTTCTGCCACTGGGATGTGCTACACACATTGAAAGTGTGCGTGCTGTCCCTGCCGAAGGACATAATTTCACAATTACCATCATTTATTGGGAGGCACCAGTCTGATGCTCATGCTTTGGTGATGCCCATGACTGCCTGCACTGCATTTGTGTCACCCCCTCCCCTGATTGTGACATCGTCAGCATAAATAACAATATGGACCGGGGTTTTGTCCGGAAGGTCATTAAGGTATCAGATGAGAAGAAGTGAACCTAGGACGGATACTTGTGGAAAACCTGTTATCTCCGGCGATAAGTTAGAGAAAGAGGTTCCTGCTCTAACAGAAAAGGAGCGAGCGGATAAAAAGCTACCTAGAGGATTAAGGAGCTTGCCACTAATACCATACATTTCCAGTTTGTTCATTGGTGGAGAATGCGGCACCCAATCAAAGGCTTTAGTAAAATCTATGAAGATTGCGTTTGAGATTTCGCCATCATTATAAACCTGGGCGAGACTTTCCATGACATTCAGCTTTCTCGTACTGCATGATTTGGCGCGAACAAAATCGTGTTGAAAATGGAATTGGTGGGGTTTTATTCTTTTAAATGTTCAAGGATGTCTCTTAATGAGACGTTCAAAACTTTTACTGGGAACGCGCGTTAGACCCATGGGTCTGTTGCTGCTTGGGTAATTCCGAGATCCCTTTTTGTATATGGTGACGTGGTTGCACTTTTCCAAGTACCAAGAAATTCACCGCTGTCTATACAGTTGTGAAACAGTCGAGTATAATATGGGATCAGCACAGTTGCTGTCTCCGTTAAGTTCATTCAAGAAACGCTTTATGCACCAAAAGGGTTGATTTTCAGCGATTACGACTTTTGCAGTGGATATATAAAAACGTGCGATGGGAATGTTAGTAATAGCCGACAAGAGCCTCCAAAACCCTCAGTATGATCGGGGGTGGATGTCTACGGTTGCGGCTGGTCACTCTGTCCCTGCACCTCGCGAAATGCTGTCATACCATCAAGCGTCTCAAATGGCATCTTCCTACTCACTGCCTTCGCTTGGCGGAGGTGTTCCCCACCACAGTGAAAGAACGAAAGCCGACATCCGGAACTATAACCGTGTGGACCAGTGGTAGTTCACCTAGGGGAGTTAGCCAAAAACCTTGATTCCAAACCAACCAAGGGGAGGCGTACGAACCACACACACCACTTCCTGGTTGTGGCAGTGGTCACCGGCTCAATTGAGCATCGGAATGTACTGGAACCTTGGAGGTTTGACCCCATCCAAAGGGCGTACAATCCAATGTACTGGACATCGGCCCCCAAATGGATTGCGGTTTTCACACACCACCCTACTACCCTGCGAGTCAGGCTTTTGCCAGCCAAAGGCTCCGGTTGTGCATTCCCCAAGAAAATTCACCTGCCTTGGCCTGGGCAACCTGTCAGGATTCCACCCACGTGCAAATCATGGAACGCTTCTCTTTTCCATAAAGATTATTGTACGGTTTGTTTGGTTTACAGTCTGTCCACAGACAAGTATGAAATATAATAATAATATAATAATACTAGGCAGTTGTTTCGTTCTGTTTGGGATTCGTCAGCACTGCGTACTTTTTGTGTGTCCCTGTCAGGGTTCAAACCGCAAACTTCCGGATTGGGACTTAAAACACTTACCCCCGAGCTACATGGTCGACGGTCATCACCTTGTGCGAGTGGCTGGTTAATATAAAAATAAAGATATAATAAACCAATTGCAAATAACAAAAAAGACAATATAATAAATTCTATTCTTTAGTAGATGAGGGAAAAAGCAGTACAAGAGATTTTCCCTGAGGTGGGTGAGAATAAACTCACGATTAACCCATAACCGAGTAAGGAATGGAGTGGCACTGTTTCTGTATGTGGAAGAAAGCGTAGGAAGGAGTTGATATTTTGAGCTTGCACGGTGATTCGCCAGGGTTTTCGAGATAACCTGGTGCAAACAGTGCTCTTGATCACGTGTTATCCTGTCATTGAAAGTATCACAAACGTCAATATGCTTGGAAATAAAGAAATCAACCAAAACAACTCTGTCAATTCCATTGTAGCGGGACAAAAGTTTAATGGATCAGGAAAATAAAGTAAAGTTTTTAGCTTTCAGACCGGGTATAAATATCCGGAAGCAGTATAGCTAGTGTGGAAGAATGCAGGCACTCATAAATTTAAGAATACGATTATGTGGTAGGGCCATTTTCCTGAGACTGTATGCATAAAAAGACCGTTTTCGAACTTTTGTGAAAACGCTGATAACATGCGCAGACCAGGAGAGGTTATGGGTTAGGATGACACCAAGGTATTTAACAGATACCGATTTGGGAATGCTTTGATTATCATCTATAATATATGGGAGAGTGTTCTCTGATGAAAGATAACGGTGACCGGTTTTCGGAATAAATGGAACTTCAATGTATTTATTGATGCGAAGTACCGGGGTTCGGGTCACAGACCAATCGTGATTTTCAAATGGGAATTCGTCGTGTATATAGCAAATGAAGCGTGAACTGAAAAGCTCGGAAGCACTGGACAGCTGTTTCGACCTGGTTGGGTCTCATCAGCAGTGCGAATCCATCGATCCAACTGGGGATCGAACCCGGGA
>UZAN01041124.1:12636-23645 GCA_900618425.1 Echinostoma caproni
TAGAATTTTTGGCTTGGAGATCATTGTAAAATAGAAGAAGCGAGGTTTGTGCAAAGGCAGACATAAATCGTCATCGCCTTGGGCAGAGGTGGGCAGCTTTCTGCGGAAATTTTGATATCCACACTATGAGAGCCAGGATGAACCCAAATATGGACTATGTCAAACTCGGTCGAACGAGTTTTGGTAGCCTAGCGAGACCAAGTGCGCTGCTCCGTATTTATCGAGTACGGTCGACCTGGTTAGTGAGTAAGGAGTCAACAGGAAACCGGTAGAACTGTCGAAAGTTGTTCAGTAGTCCTTCACGTTCGAAGTGTGCACATAGTTGGCCGGAGATGGCGGTTGCAGATACTTCGGGTCAGACCAGTCACCGCCTGGGGTATAGACGTAGTCACGGCATGTTTCCAAAGGGGTCGGAAAAGAACACAGTTTTTTTTGGAGGGGGTAAGGGGAGACTGAAACTGAACTAGGAGGTCATTCGGGACATTACTTGGCGGATATTTTTGTTGCTAACAACAGATAAGAAGAGGGTGACGGTAGAAGGATAAAATAGAAGTACCGGATACTCAGTTTAGTCAGACATGGCGACAAACGGAGAAACCATAATCCCGGCCTTGTCGACTGACGCAGCAAGTACAAAATCACCGGAGGAATAATAGACGAGAGAGGAATGTGAAGATAACAGCTTTACAAAGCGACCGAAATGCTGGGCCAGTGGTTGAAACGGGGAATAGGTTTTTGGTTATTTTGAGCAGGGTAATGAGTTCTCTGGTTCTTTGTATGGTTAAAGGGGGCCTGTGCTCATCTTGTGGCGGTGTAATATTAGTTATATATATATGTATATATATGTACCAAGCCACGGTTATCAAAAACTACAAAATGAACTTGATGCACGGTGATGAAACGTATTTTGTTTGGCTTAACGCGTCTGGTCTGAGCTTTTAGGAAGCATGTGAATAATTCCAATGTCTCAACCCGCTTCAATTGTGACAGAAACAAAGGATATTTTCTTCACACTGGATCGGCTAAACGTAGAACACACACTGGTTCAGAAAAAAGCCAGTTACCATGGCGCAGTTGAGAAATAATGTGAACTCGCTGGCATTTTCAACCCCTCCCTCGGGCTCTCCATTCGCAACTGAGCTCGGTATCTATAAAATGGTTATTCAACCATACAACGCGTGTGTCTCACTTGCCCTTCTAACCATACAAAAGTTCCATGAGGTAGCGATGAAGGAGTCGTTTTAGTCGAACTGCGTGGAATTTGCACAGTGATTAAAGCTCATCTGGCCATCATCACATATGTAATCTGATCTTATTAGGCCGTTTTCTATCATCATGGAGATGCTAACAGAAAAAATTAAGTTTCTCAGGAATTGACGAACGCGAGGGTAATAAAATGAAAAAATGCCACAGTTACGATGCATAAGGGTTTGATGTTATGCATCTCAAATCAAACCACAATAATAATACATATTATATTTTTAACAGTTTTACGAGTGACAAGTTCCAAAATTGGATTAACTAATTTTCCACCTAACAGTCAAGATTTGATTGCGAATAAAAACTATGTCGTGTGTGACAACAGTGACTTGGTATTTGCGTTTCATAAAGTATTAATCTATAAATAAACAAATAAACCACTGATCCATCTCATTTGTACATATGTAACACTTGGCAATTGCGCCAAATATTATTCCATCGTGAGTGCTGGGATCTCAATGGACATTTGTGATGTTTTATTTGCTTGCCTTGTAGGTTTATCTTCTATCCGGACTCACAGAGAACCAGGTTTTCCTAGCCACTGTACCACCATTCTCCGCCGTCATTTGTTGCCTGCAAAGCCTCGTATCGCCTCCGGCTGCGTGATTACGAGTCGAGGGTTGTTCTGTCACACCCTTCTGTTCACTTCCCTGCGCTGCGAAAAAACCCGGAGCATTACATAAACCATACTTAAAGTTTTTTAACAAACGGAGCCTTATTCAAGATCATCATTAGTTAAAAGCCGTCTATAAAAAAATGCAGAATAACAGAACATCAAAATGCCATGAGATTATCCTTCACTGAGCGCAAATCAAACCTCTTCGATCTCACCATATGACTCGAGTGGCCGAAGCTAGTCAGATCCAATCACGAAAATCAGTATTTTGCGTACTCAAAATTATTTATACACAATATCATGTATTGAAAAGACACGAATATAATTTTGAAGCACATTAACCGATAAACAACAAAAGTTGGTTTTTTCAGTCCTGTCACAGACGTATCGAAACGGGTAAGTTTATCGGAACCGCTCGCTTTACATCTGCATGTCATCGTCCCCTGGTGCGAACGGGAAGTTGATAAACGCAATTTCCGATTTTTGTCACTTCAAGTTCCCTGATTTTCTGTGAAACAAGCAATTCACTTGTGATTCGGGAAAATATTTCCGAAGAGAATCAATAAACTCGCTCTGATTTATTGACTGGTTCAGTTTTGTTTTTCTCTCTCCACCCACCCTTCGCACACACACACACACACACACACCTTGAGACGATTCTTCAATTTTGTTGATTATTTTCAGCAGACTGAATAACAAAGTTAGACTGGTAATCTAAAAAGCTTCTGTGCTTTAGTCAGGGATTTCACCAGTGAATAGGAGTGCAGCATGTGTCCCAACTACCTCTGCCTGGATAAGATTTGACTCGTAGAGATGACTCGAGTATTGCGCGTATTACGAGGCTCATTTGTATCAATCCGTCCTTCAGCAGTGTTTGGCCTGATCTGTCTAGCGCGAGAGACCAAGTGCGAGAGTTCGAGTGAGGGGTACAAAAAAAATGCACTGTTTTTTTTTATGTTGTTTAACATGTGGCCGAAGGCAGTGACATCACAGATTAGTACAATGCTTTCAGTAAATTACTATCTGGACATGAATATCGAACAAAAGTAGACTAAATTATTACATGTGATGAAAGCGCAATGCTAGAGAAGGAAACACACTTTTTAGAATAAAAATTTAACTTCACATAGTCTGACAATTTGGCACAAAGATCTTCATCATTTTTCATGTCTCAATGGAGACAACATTCAATCAAATAGCCAGGCTCAGACGCGTATTCGTCAGATTGTGTTTCTTTTTGTGCCAGTTATTAATATGCACTCATCTCAATAGACAGAACCAGTGAGACAAATGCCAGAATGCAACAATATCCATTTCGTCGTTCCATATTAGATCGATCACGGATGGATTGCGCGTGGGGACTCTCCCAAATGTATTCATTGATTACCGGGTTATCCGTCTATGTTTACCTCGGCAACGCTTTACTGCACCAGCGGTCCGGTATCTATAGAATAAGTCATAAGCTAAGTGAATACTCTCCCGTGGTAGCCTTTTTTTAAGTTTGAATGGTTGCATGATAGATAGCATTGTGAGAACAATTCTTTTTTCGGATATTACCAGTCACGTGCTCTTCCGTATCACACAAGGGAAAAATGCTTACAGAATGATAGCCATTGACATCTCTACCTGCGTTGTTCACGGGACATGTCATGTTTTACCTGGGTTGTCACACTAGGCCCCGAGACAACTGAAGCGCTTGAATCCGGTTTTTTTTCTGGGTACACAGATCAGGGCGTAATTTACGAATGACAATCGCCTCGGTCAAGTGTCACGCGTCACCTGATGGACGTAAGCGTAGTTATTTTCATCATTTCAACATGTCCGATTCCATTGAATCAGTTTCCCTGTTACAATCAATACTCACCTCTCAAATCACTATTACTTCAGGCTTCTTCAAATAGCACTAATGTAGTGAATTCTGGTTTCTGCTGAACTTTAAATAGTACATCCACACGGATGTGTATGTTCAGTTTTGAACGAGAAACAACACTAACCGGAAAACAGAATGATCTGACAAATTTGAATCGAGTATATATTCGTGTTTTAAATCAGGTCAGGAAATTATTAGTGTAGCATGAATTAATGCGAGACGTAGGTATGTAAAAAAAAAGTTGTGCTTATGCTTCAACCATGAGATCGAAGTAATTCTTGATCGACTGATGACCTCGCCCGAATACCTCAATCAAGTACGATCGATTTCAGATTTCAGATTTCAGATTTGTTTCAAAACACCTGTTCTGCGATTCAAAGATCAATCCTTCCGGAGTAGTTAGTTTGATGAAAAACATCAACTGAACTAACAGTCCACAACTTTCGTTTAGGCATACACAACGGACCAATTGGGGGAATTGAAATCATAAGTCCATTACAGATATTGTGATCAAACACTCGTGCAACATGACTCAAATTTTAAAACGATACATTTTAGTAACCAATACTATATGTGCATTTATACAGAACTATGCGTGAACAGTATTTATTCCGAACTTTATCTCTCAGTGCAATGTTCTCTCAGTTCTCTTGAATCCCTTTTTGGATTTGCGTGACCTTGAGTGTCGGGAAAAAAATTGTAGTGGTTCGAAATTCGCAATACAACTGACAGAAAAAAATTTGTGTTTTGGAGAGGTTCCCAACGAACACAATTGGGGATTGATATGACTGTGTGACATAAGGCGGAACGCCACCTAGCCACCTGGCACAGATTTGGAGGTGTTCTGATTGAAAAGCAAGTGATATGGTTTGTCCTGAACATTTTTTAAATCTCCTGGTTGACGAGATGGTACATCCAATTGGGAAAATTTGCGTCGCATATTTTTTCGTCACAACAAAACACACCGGGACGTGAACATTTCCTGTCTACTTCTCCGTTCTAAAATCAATTCATTGATCTCTAAATGGGTTGAAGTGAAGAGAATAGGGACTACTGATGCCGTGTCAATTGCACTTGCAGAGAGCGAGGAAAGGGCTTTTTTATTGTCCTGCCGGTTGTGCGCACCGTGTGATTGCTCATTCGAGCGGAGAACGTCAAAACAATGGATGAAAAAAGCTTTTGGACTCTGCTTACCAGTGGCCTGGATTGTGGAAAAATTCACAAAACCAGGCGAACAATATGACCGAAAAAAGCTAAGTAAGTAAACCGGTCAGTGGATTTGGTCACTGAAATACTCGTGAGAATTGGAATCAGGTGATTTGTGCACACTGAGACACGTGATGTGGCCTTACCACCCGGTAATTCAATTCTACGATTGTTTGTATCCCGCATGGTCCATGGCCGAATTTCACCGGGGCAGTGAAACACGGTACTAGCAATGAGATATCGAGAATGACCAACATAAACTAGGTTATTCACCAAATCGCAAAACTATGGCTGGGCAAAAAATTCAACTGTGGGTTAATTGGTGTTTTTACCCGGAAAACTGCTCAATTGGCACCGCATGATCCCAGCTCACAAGCCCACTCACCGGCTCAATCGTTTGTTCTTTTGGTGTCTATCTGGTTGTCTGTTTGTCTCAAACCGGATTAAGGTGCTTTTATGCATTGCATGCCTCCAGAATACTCAGGTTGGACACGCTTAGCCAGATCAAATGCGTTTTGTCATCATCCCGGAAGTACAGTTTGCAACAAATGATGACAACAACAACAACAACAACAACAACAACAACAACAAATCACACTTGTGAGCAGTTCGCGCGAAAGAAACGGTTATCGGATTCTCACGAAATTCCCAAGTGTAGCTACAACAAATGCGTATCCACTGTCGATCCACTAATGTCACTAATTACGTAACTTGCTAGTGGGAATTATGATGGCCGGTTTCAAATAAGACATGCTGTTAGCGTATGTAGGTACGTCAATTTATCGATACTGCTCACGGTTGTTTCGAATAAAACAATTTTCCTCGCCCCGACATTGTCTTGTGGATTTATAACATCAGGTTAATAAAGACTAGTCCTTTAGCTGTGTGATAAACATTCTTATGTGTGTGTGTGTGTGATGAAATGATTCGGAAATAATTCTTTAACCCCACCTTAACGGTCCCTTTTTAATTAAAGCATAGCATTTGACACGAGCTGAGACAATTCAAATATGAATCACTGCAGCGAATATCCTCCAGACCAGTGTAAAAGTGCTCTAACACTATCAATATTGATGAAAACCTGCCTGGATAGAAATAAACTGTCTTCATTTTGCCCCATCGCCTCAAATGTAGTGTTCGTTTTCAAACCGAGCGGACTGAATCCAGAGACACGCTACAGCATTGATTTCAGTTTAACGGAATAGCATCGCACGTCCACCAACGCACCTACCCATCTCATTCCGTTGACTCGTTATGCGCTAACGCATTGCCTTTAAGCAGTTGGGTATAGTGCATCCCTCGCGTGAACTTATCTCGCAAAGTATCTAACTCAAAGATGCTCTCAACTCCGTCAATAGTTTGATTGTATATGTGCGTGTGCGTGCTTGCGTCTCTCTCTCTCTCTTTCTGGTTACCCTGCTGATCTTATAACACCTGCACCAGCAATTCAACTTGTATCAGCAACCATTCTGATAATTCCGTCTACAAAATCAAGTGAATCAAATGGAAATCACATAAGTTATCACGGACTGGGAAACAATTCTGCCACCTCGAATTTCCCGATCATCTTTTGCTGTTGTCACCAAAGCTGCTTATTCAGTGTCAGATCCGAACGTTGCATATGATTCGAATGACAGAGCGAATACACAATACCCTTTTCTTCAAATATCATTCGGGGATTTCCATGACGCAAGATAGTGTTTTAGTGTATAAAAATGCCCCACGCTTCTATAGATCATCAATCCAGCGGTTAGACCGAAGCTCATAGAACCCGTGAAGTTGCACGCACGGATCCACGTCACACCACAAGCACACTCGCGGCACCCACAAAGTGAGTAGTTTTCGGATTGGAAGACTAGGATAAAGCAGACAGCTGTCGTCCGATCGACCAATCGGAATGTGAATGATGCTGTCCGATTGGTGCACCACGACGTGGTTCCCATACATCCACTTTACGCACTTCTAATGACTTATAGCATCATGATCATGGTACTCACACTGTTTGCTGTTCTCCACAAGGTGTTCTATCTCACACATCATTGTTGAAGACAAAGGGATAAGCGCTCGTGTCTATAGTACGTCTAACAGAACATAACTCCAGTCCAATCCATAACCTAAATCATTCAAATAATTGTATGCAATGGAATTAACCAATCAACTTTTTCCCTACAATTTATCTTAGAGCCTTATACAAGTTCGTTTTGAGTCCTCTTTACGAGTACTCAAATAAGTCTCTGTTAGGAGTCAAATAGAACAGTTGTACTGCTTTGAACCTGTTCCAAGTATTGCAGTTACTACATTTACTANTACTAGGTACTTTGCTATTATTAGTCCATGTTAGTTGCCACCTCTTTGCTGATTCCTTTTGTCTCCTACATTGCTTCACTTTGCAGCCCCATTATCAGAATAGCAATGCGAAATAATAGAAAATACTCTTTTATTTTGCTCATAATTTTTTTTACAGAGTTATTTATGTTGTCCATCTTTCATAGAGTGACANNTCGATAAGGAGCTTTTGTAAAGAATTTCAATCTCGATTACTGAAGTCCGAAAATGTGAGCAAATCTAGTTTTGTAATGTGTGTAAAATAATTGATGCTTCGTCTGAGATAGCCATTCAGTCATAGAATGTGGCAAACCGATATTCAATCAACAATTCTGACGACTGTTTAATAGCAAATTAACGAGAGTTAACAGGGTGGTGACGTCACCAGAACATTGTCTCGGGGATATTGTGCTTGAACCTCATCATCACCACTACCACCACCACTACCACCACCACAACCACCACCATCACCACCACCACCACCACCACCATCACCACAACCACAACCACTACCATTAACACGACCACCACTACCACCAGCACCACCAGCATGGTCTGACCATGGCCATTTTGTTTGTTATACGGCAGCGGTTTTTGATCGACCGCTCCTCTCATGCTGAAAACTGTACCATTTTATATTCAAGAAAACAAAGTGGAACAAAGACAAAGTAACACATATAAAGTTCACATATGTGAACCTGAAATGAACGGTGGTGAACACAAACTCCCAGAAAACAAGTTGACCAAAAACGGAAGACATCCCATAATGATAAAACATACCAACTGGCGATTCGCATTGAATCAAGGGTTCTATGACATTAACTATGATTGATTGCTCCAGTTGACTTGAAACACTGTGTTGCAACCAGATAACAAATGGAGGAATACAATAATATTAGAGAAAGTCAATCAGGTATCCGTGAATGATAACGATTCGATATACATGAGCTCTCGAGATGGGCGGGACAGTATATCACAAGGAAAGATAAGAGAAATTCAGTTGTTTTCCTTGAAAAGAAAAAAGTTGAAGTTCGACAACCCTGGTACCCCACCACTATTTGATTTGTATGACGGTGTTTGTATGCATGGTACTAGTGAGAACCATTTGTGTTTACATGTGCCGGAGCTGTAGACGATTAGAAAAGTACGACCATCCTGACTTGAATTCTCGCTTGTCGTCAATGTGAAAGTGGAACTATGGTCACAGGAAATCTGTTGTTATTTACACTTATCGATTGATCAGTTTTGTCCGCTATTTGTGTCTAGCCAGAAATTAGTCCTCTGGCATCTCGTTTGGTGGCAATGCCTCCAAGTTCCATGCTTTGCGATCCATGCCTTTGCATATTACGATGGGCAAAGCGTCTGCCAAATATCTAGAACTGCCTTACATGGATAAACCTATGTGGACGAACAAACACAAAGTTGACTTTATGCAACCACTTCTCTACAACTGGATTCTTAGAAGAGATAATTCGGACACCATGTGGTTTGTTGGGATTATGATAGGAAAGACGCGGGCGAAGAATTGATTTATGCTTCCAACGGCACAAAAGCGATCTTCTCGGAGTTGTAATTTCTATTAACTACCTGATACAAGAACAAGGTGACACTTTGGCATTATCGATCATCCACCAAAAGTCACCACGTTGATCACAAACCATCAGGTCACGGAATTTTACGTATTCATGATTTTGACATTCAAAATTTCCGCATCAACATTTGCTTCGGGCTTCACCTTCATCCTTTGTCGCTTTTGGGCCCAATGAACTGACTGATTATCACTGACGACAACACCTGAACAAACATGAATTGGCAGTTCGGTTCAGCGATATTATGAGCTGGTTGGCACCGTGGCAACGCGCACACCCTCCATGCGATGGGTTCGGAGTTCAAATCCCGGACGGAATGGTGAATATGTATTACTGATGATGAGCTCCAATAAGAGCGAAACTCGAGTCTATTGCTTTCGAGTGTATGGTTAAATTGATGAACTGAGGATTATGTGTGAAGGTGAAGTCCAAACGATAGTCAGTTCAAATCGATCGGCATTATTATTCTTGGTATCGGTCCAGCTTGAATTTGTTTAGTATTACCATTAGAGACCGTTGGGCAACACCACGTTTATGCCTAATAATAATTACTTGTTTAACATAACCAAGAATAACAGTATATTCTACTCGCTACGATCATCATTAGTGTTTACTCTTGTTCAAAAAAGAAACCGAAAGCACTAAACTAACCATAAATTTGAGCTTGGTAACAAACGGGTTAGACATTTCTCGGAACAAGCAAACACACGCAACTTTCACCTAGTTGCATTGATCACGTTGCCCATTCGCGACAGTCTCGTTTCACTACCTCTGACGCAATCGGTTTTTGTGTGTTTGGGCATGTTAACATCCGTTTGTAATCGACGTAAAATCGTGATCAAACATGTCTACCATGGGCGATGTGATGTACTCAAAACATCGGTAAATGATCCCTTATCACTATCCCTTCCACACATACACACACCCTACACACACGCACACACACACAAACACACAAACAAACAAACATACCTTCGGAAATCAAGCGAAACAAAGAGATGTTTTGTCCACTACTGTTTGTGAAACTTTAGGCCGAAAGTACTTTTTTGCGAAATATGATATCTGTCCGTTTAATTTGCTAACCCGACTCATGAACGTACGGGCATGAACGTAAATTTCATGCTAGAAATTCTTCTCATCAAGATTGCCTGCGGCAATGTGTGTGATTTTGACCAATAAATTTTTATAAGGAAACTTCTATGTTCGAACTGCCAAATTCGGGTGAAGCACTACTTATGAACTATATCATTGAACGGGAAAACCAAATGAATTTGTTCATCAGAGATGGCAACCACGGCAACCACGGTCCCACTTATTGTCCAAACATTTCTCCGTCCAAAGTAACACTGGTTCAAATGCGAGAAAACTGCTCGGGTAAATTGATGAACTCCTACATCTCGTTAGAGGGTACGTGTAAAGCATTCCTATATGTTTGAGACGAATAGATGATGACAGAGTGTTCAAGGATTTGATTTGTTTGTGTGACGAATTTGTCTTGTAAATATGGCGTGAGTTGGAAAGCTAGGACACACTGTACAGCTGTTTAGACCTAGTTAGCTCTCATCAGCAGCGATGTGAATCCATCGACCCAAATGGGACTTCACATTTAGAACGCAAGCATGGTACCCACTCGGCCACGGGGCAGCTGATCGGACCGTTTTTCATTTGGAATTTACATGATATTGCGCAACACATATATATGCGAACTTGTTGCGGGTATCGGTCCTCGCTCATGCCAGTACTAGCCTCCAGGGTTATGACTCGGTTGGAAAATTTCACAATATGACTATTTGTTATATGAGACCCAACCGGGTCGAGCCGGCTGTCCAGTGCTTTCCAGCTTACACCTCATTTACACGACAAATTTAACATATAGAAAAATGGATGAACCGGTCAGATGCACCGTTTTAAAGGGCCGGGGTAACGTTGTTCACATTCAGTTATTAAAGGAATCATAAGTCTCTCATCTTATCAAAACACGAAAAAAATACGACTTCAAACCAAACAAGAAATTATTTTTTTTGCCGAACAAACCAATTGCTGAATTTCATTGATTCATACCATGAAACGTTTTCGGTGACGTGTTCCGCGGAATTTTCCGCTTGGGAACACATTCAGGCTAAATTCCGGAGTGGAGGGGGGG
>UZAN01041124.1:33496-50263 GCA_900618425.1 Echinostoma caproni
AATAAATGTCTCATAATAATAATTTCCTTTTGGAGTTTACTATTTTTTTTATCACACACCTAAGTGTGATGAACAAAAGACGGGGCAAACCCCATACTCACGAGGACCTGCTGTTCAGTAGTTGAAATCGGCAACCTAAGCCCCGGGACTTGGAGTGGCGAACCACATAAGGCTCCGATAGGCTAGGCTTAGTATTCAACCGGACGACAGAAGAGCTGCCTACCACCTAAGTCGGGTGGCGGTGGCGGGGCTCGAACCTCGGACCATAGAGTCCAAAGCAGGTCGGTGACAGCGACTAAACCACTGCACCACCATCATACTATGTAAGGATAAATCGATAAACCAAAGATATTTGAACACAAAGACCAGGGGACTGTTGCTCTGCTGCGTACCCACACTGAAGAAAATGACACTCAGTGATCTGTTGACGTAGTCATATGCCAGTCAGCTTTCGAACATCATGAGGTTCGTCAATAACTCCCCAATACACAAGCACTAAGCGTGGATCCGGTTCCTCCACCGATCGACCAAATGAACCAATCACTACAAAACGAGAATCAGATAGCAGGCTGACCACCTCGATTCTTTCGAATGACCTGTATGAGCTGCTACTATTAACCCCACTGGTGACTTCATCATACAGCTGAACAATAAACTAGTTAGTAAACGCTTTCATATCGAGTTTTTTTTAAGGGAAGAAGCTAAACGGGTGAAACTGAAAAGACGATGTGGAGCAGACGACCAACTGCACCGATGGTGCAAACAATTGTGTAATCCCAAACACATTACGTCCATTTTTTTCTTGATGTCTTAAAACACTTTCTTTGTACCTGATTTTTAGGTTGGGAAATTAAATTCTCTACCGCTTCGCTAACCAAGACTGGACATTTTATATCCGTGTACGCAGACAGGTCAAACGTTGAAACGCATTGATCTGAGTTGTTGTGGGTCTGAACATCATACTGGGCGATATTCCTCTTCTGCATCAAAGTATAATTTATAATTATATGTTTTTACTTCATATTCTGTTTATTGGTTGTACAAATGTACAACAAACTTTCTATAAGAGAGCCGCGGTCATGCAAAAACTGCCTTGGGAAATACAGATCGTGGAAGGATGGGCAGCGGTGGTGAGGTTCGAACTCAAGACCCCCAGTTGGATATTTCGACGACGTTACCACTCGATCACAACCGCCCCGAATGAAGTAGAATACGCAAACTCTACAGTAACCATAGGGACCGGTTTACAGCAAGGTTAAGAGTACTTAGTTTACTCGTTCGAGTCCAATATTAAAATGCGATATTGAGCAACAAGCGTATTCTAATCGGATAGATTAGGTTTAGTCAAGTTAAATATTCAAGTCAAGAAGTGCGTTTTGCACCCAATTTCCAGCAATTTACAAATATTAGAACAAATTGCAATAAAAAAATCATAGAAAATAAAGTCGATATTGTAGTAACTGAGAAAAATACAATGTAAGAGTCTTTCTCACCGCTGCCCGAGGGGTTCCTCTAGGATCCGTACTGGGACCTCATCTCTTTCTGGCATTTATAAACGACCTGCCACATGTCCTTGGGCCGAATACACTGCTACTTGCGGAGGACGCTAAGATCTGGAGAACTGCCACACATCCAGCGGATCATATAGCACTCCAACAAACAATCAATGCAGCCCACCGATGGTCAATCGCCAATGATATCGAGTTCAATGTTTCCAAATGCAGAGTTATTTTCATGGTATCCAAGATGATCAGAACGGAAAACGGAGTACTGTCTTGTGGGGTCACAACATCAATCGGGAGTTATGAGTACCATTCAGTATATCGTTTGCCCATTGAGAATTATCTGTGATCGATAAACTGACAGAATCCAAAACAAGAAATATGCCAAGAAATGAGCTCTTGACATACAATCCACTTGTGCTTGAATCCCAATATTCACACTTTTTTTTATCTCGGTGTATCATTGCTCATTAATGGTAAGTCGCATGAACAATTGCATGTGATATTCAGGGCTTTTTAGTATTGGATTACTATGGTATTCGGATTAGGTACAAGTCACGTTTCACGAATCACTGATGCAAACGAAGCACTGGAAACCTATCATTACTGAGATGCAGGAAAAAACCATGGTAGAGGAAACAACGGCACAAAGTAAGATGTGAATAAAAATATCATCGGTCAAACGGGCATCAACCAATCTCGGTCTTTGTTCTTCGAGTCACACGGCTTCTACTTTAACCGTGCGGCCATTGATTGATCGGTACTGTTAACTCGTGGTCCAATGTCCGGAAACTGGATTGCGCAGCCGCTTGGCTGGCGTCATTTCGGAAAGTTGACTTATCACAACTACTCTTCGCCTTAACTTGACGCATCCGTTTCATTTTCCATGAACAAAACACACCTTCCAAATGGGGTTACTAACCGTTTCAGCTATTTACCACAGTGGCAATACACACACACACACCGCTCATGTAAAAGGCTTCGAAGTTCAAACCACAGATGATCTCTAAACAAAGGGAAAACTGCAATTTAAATTGCTTTCTATGACAAAGGTAGATAAGAAGAACAAAGAATTGAGAATCAAAGTGAAGTTTTACAGTAGATGAAAGCTGAATACCAAATCAAGGTCATTTCAGTTTTGAAGACTATACAAACGTTTGCTACAAAATGAACTGATTAATTATTTAGCCAACTAATCGGAATACACAAACTGTTGGAAATAATCACGAACCATATTAGGCAACAATTGAATCCATATTTACAGCATAATAGCCCAATTTTTTACCCTACCAAGTAAACGAATGCCCGAAAAATTATTACCACTGAATTTGAAATCCCTATTGTTCTTTCGTTAGGAGTGACTGAGAGTCGTATCTGAGAGATTATTGACCTTGCGGTATTGATTTCCAGATCAAGGTTAATATTATTTGAGGAATACAACTGAAATCGTAAAATTCGATTTGTGATCAGTACACAACTAACATTTTGGTTTATTTTGTTTATTGGTTGTATTGCGTTTTGGTACTCTTGATTATCAACGAGTCAAAAGGTCATAAAACGACAATAATGTAAGAATCCTTGGAATAGTGACGTATTGAACTAAATACAAAAAATTCTTTACAGTGTAACATGCTGAAGCAAGCAAAACTACACCTCAATTTTGTAGTTCCTTATTATCAGTCCGTGGTTGTGCTAGGGATGGGAAAAATCTTTCAGGAAACAGGTTGTTAAGCCCTGTTGTTGATGGGCTACACTCAAATCGTTCAAGTACCGGATGTTTTCAACAGAACTTTTCCGGACCGAACCTTTTAAAATCTCGAATCGATCAGGACTCCTTGTGCCCACAAGAAAACAAAACAATTTCCCTTTAGAAGAAGCCATTCATTTGATCCGCCTTGAACCATTCCTGTTTGCGAATTTTCGTACGTCACTACGAATGTAAACACAACGTCATCCGAGAATATGGGTTTCAGATTGAAGAAATGTTTTTGTTTAAAATTACGCTCACATACTGAGGCTGAAATTTTAGTCCCAATTACAAAAACACCTGTCAAAACTAAACGACATAAAGTGAACTTCGCATTTGATTCGCAGTTACCTGTGAGTAGTGGTGTGGGATAATTGATTTATTGATTTGAGCTGACTATCCTTCGGATTTCACCTTCACGCGCAATCCTCAGTTGATTGATTCAATCAGATCATGGAAGACGAGATCTGAACAAACATGAATTGGCAATTTGTTTCAGCCATGGTGTGAGCTAGCACAGTGACGACGCACATCCCTTCCATGGGTCCGGAGTTCAAATCCCGGACGGGACGGTGGATATGCACTACTGATTAGGTCTAATAAGAGAGAAACTCGAATATAGTGCTTTCGAGTGTATGATTCAATAAGTGAACTGAGGATTGTGTGTGAGAAGCTAAAGCCCGAAGGATAGTTAGTTCAAATCAATGAAGTTTGATTCAGATTTATAATGACTACAGGTATTGGTCAAACTCATGCAACACTGAATTCGATCACAGTTATTCCTCCCAATGCTTAGGATTTCGAGCTTCATTCGCGGGATTGCATATACCACTGTACCATGTCAGATGCAACATGTCTGGAATTACATCCCCTTAGGTTTTTTGCTTCCATCAAATGTACGATTTTTCGATTTTGACGACTATCGCTGGTACATCAGTTCGAATATATTTATAAAACGATTCATAGGTTTGATACAGTTGTTCTACTTTCATTTAGTCAGTGTAACATTTATCCCTCTTCATTTTTGAGCACTGGATGCAGTCGCTTTTGCATGGAGTCCACCAAGTCGACTGTTTAGCAACATCATTTACCAGTTTCCTCTAATAGATATCGCACACTGCTCACTGACGACCACTGTCGAGGCAGCCAACTATCCGCGTTTCTATCACGGATAAAAGTTTGCGATTACATTCAAATCCCAACTGCTGAACGGTAATCGAATGAATTTGACATCAGACTTGACCTATCCAGAAACTTCATAAACGTGAGAAAGAGATTATTTGGTGATATCTAACTGTTTTCTATCACAAACCTCAAGTGAGAAGATATACTAACCTTCAACTGTGAAAAATATGACCTCCGTGAATGCATTTTGGGAGTGACAGTTATCAAAAACCTCGTTTATCAATGCAACAAATTTTGCGATACCTATATTAGTACGCACAGGAGACCGAGAACAAAGCGTTCAGTATTTACTTTCCATCCAAATCACTAAGGATAATGGATATTTACTTATTGTAACAGGTAAGGTGGAATTCGTTGGAAACGTAGGTCAGCTGATTCACTTTCTCCGCTTACTGAATTACTCGTTAGCTACCAATGAGATAAACCCTTTTGTCAAACGGAAGGGTGGCGCGATGTGAATTTGTTGCCAAAATCACTGTGTGCTATGCTCTCAATGTTTTATCCGGTTTGGGCGTGATAACACTAAAAGACTCTGAGTCAACGAGCCGCACATCTCAAGGTCAACTTTTATGTTTTTGTTGGATTATATTTTCAGTTCTTTCACGATTACGGATTAACCAATGCATGAGTGGTTTGTGATCAACTAATTTATAAAGTGAATTAAGCTAGAAACGTCTGATTAATCGGTTTATTTACTGCGCACTGAATCAAAAGAGATAAACTATTTAGAATACGTTTATTCAATTTAATAAAGACTCTCATGAAGCAAGCGTCATTTATCGGAAAGGAAGAATTTTCATGCCACTTGCTTTTTTTGACATCTGAGCTGTAATATTCGAACTACTTCGAATTGTTTATTGTGACACTCAAGGTAGCACGAATTCAAACGGTGATACAAAAGAACCAAGAACATTTCACTGGGAGATAAAGTTTGGAGTGAATGCTCTTCACATCGATGACAATCAATCTACACGTATGATATTAGCATCTGAAATGTACTTCCAAAGTGAGAGTCATGTTACACGAGAGTTTGATCACAATAGCTGTATGTTTTGATACTTTTTCTCTCTCCCTCAAAATTCTTCCTACATAAACAAACAGTGTGACGAGGATAAACTTTTGTATTGATTATGTTTACCATATATATGTATATTCTTCATTGGACTGGCTCTGAAAGAGCTGTCTATCCAATGGTCACCCGGAATTACAAACAAGGTTGTTGTGATGAAACTGAACTTCCTGGGTACAAGTATATGAATGAACTGGCGCAAGATTACCGGATACACATGCATGACTAGCGGCAAGAACCGCGAAACCGATCGTGTGCTTCCAGGGAAATTTTGCTCATACTACTTATTATCAAATATATATATATATATATACGCCACGTACGCATTCGTCTATCAGTTCCCATTGATCGTCCAATCACGTGACCCAGCCGTTCATGACAGACAGTGACTAATACTCATCCAGTCCGTTTTGTCTAGGCGCCAGCTTGACCTAATTGTCGGTCATCGTTTAATCGATTGATGTACTCTCACGATCATTCATCCAATCGTTAACCCGATTTCGGGTCGCACGCTGTCTTGTGTGTTCTGATTTTCTGTGTCAGGTTACGGGCCGTAAATTACGGTGCATAGCTTGGCGGGTGGAATTCGGTCTTAACAATATATAGGCTCCATCTTACCGCGCACAGGTGAAAAATGTCCAAACAATAGCGATTCGTTAAACCAGATGTCCACATTCAAGTACCACGTTTGTTTTAATTTGGATGAAACATGGTTTGACGGTTGAATGCACAGCAGAAGAATGAAATATACGCTAGGCATAAATGGTTAAATAAATTGATACATTGTACATCAATATGTAACCGTACAAAACGAATGCTGCTTTGTTATGGAAGATACGCATGTCTGAGTTACAATCGTTTGTTATTGAATTTTTAGCCGACAATGCGGCAAGGCGGTTTCTCAGTTGCCACCTACTCCCAGACGCTGATTCCGAAGCTCTATGGAACCGATTAAGATATCTAGTCGTTAATTTCACACTCACTAGAATATACATTTGACTCTTCCTCGAGCGCAGGCAAGCAGAGTTTGGGTCAGTGCCAAACTATCTCAGAGTGCTGTGGGAGCTTGCAATACGGTCATTTTTTGAAGCTCCAGTAAAGGAAGTTGAAAAGTTAATCGAGGACCGGTCCCGCCTGGAGGTCCATGGTCTAGACAAGCTTGAATAGCGTTAGTGTACTACCGGTGTATACTACCCGGTGGGAAATGCTAGCACCGATTTGTTTTCCGAAACATTTGCGTCCACACCTGCGGACGGTAGACCGTTCAGAGTGTCCGCCTGCGTAGCTCTATTGGTTACCCTGTCGAATTAACAACCTCCCCCCCCCCCCCACGTGCCCCAGAACTTGAGCTTAAATGCTCCTGGATGTGGTAGATAAGAACTACTGCTGATCCAGACCAAAGCGAACGAAATAGCCCTGTAGTGCTCCCAGTGTTCTCCATCAGTGAGTCAAGTGAGATAAATTTCCCCGAATGTGGAACAGTACGTGTGTAATGCGTACGTACTCCGGGTGCTCGCAGCACAGTGGGAGTGACTATAGAGAGATGCGAGACAGGATGTGCCTCAGCACGTGTTCTTGTGGCTGGAAACGGTACAGACAGATTGGGGGGGGGAACTGCCGTAGGAGAGCGGGACATGGAGTAGAGATGAAAAACTGGCATGAACCTAAAGGTCCCAATGAGATACAAGTACTCACAATAAAATATAACTGGTGCAGTTGCCAAGCGTTAAACCTGCAGACAACCTTTTTACTCACTAAGGCTGATCCTAAATTAAAAGTGAACCGATCGAANGATCGAAATAAAACTCGCGATCGACCTGACTGAGACTGCTACGAATGGATCGATTGACACTCAGCTAGACTCAACAACCAATTGCAGTCGGTCCCAATCCCACATTGGATTTGTTTATTGTGTATTCGGCATTCAGTGATGAACCATTTCCTTAGCAACTGTTCATATGTCATTTTCATGTGTCTTTTATTTTGGCAGACCATCGTCACATGAAATCATCCTATTGTGCTGTCTCATCGAAGATACACAAGCCGAATGGTCATATCAAACCTAATGATTGAAAAAAGAAACTGATTAGTTAAACAGAATTGAAATGATGTGGAATGATTGTAGCTTGGGATGCGGATGTTGGTGTTGGTGAATTCTCCTAGCTAGAAGTGTAGTTCGCAGACGTTTCGTAGCCAAGCTAGACAACATCATCAGTGCGACTTCCAACTGCACGGTTTTATCGAACCCATCTAACCCCAGTCCCGGTTTGAGTGCTGGTTACAATTAGGTCTGTGTGTGTGTGCTTGCATGGCGCATTGGGACAGTCACACCCAAACAGTGGGCTCTCAGTGAAACTTCCAAAATAGATCCCAAACAGAACCAATGGTATATGGATTTGGACTGCTGTCGTGAACACAAAGTGCAGAGACAAAGTGAAAAATCATCGGAGCTGATCCGAGCATTGCGATTGTGCTCCCAATAATGCTGGCCCCCTGTTTAGAAGGGAGCAGGAGGTGCGAAGAATCATAGGCCAACTGTTTCGAGATGATTTTGCTGGTAATACGTGTGTGCACACTGTATCTCAGGAAAACAGCCACTCAGATTTGGGAGAACCGGTGTGTATACAAGTTATCACCTGTTAACAGCACTACTAAGCTCTCAGTTTTGGATGTTTAAATGTGTTTTACTTTAAATCAAAGACAGGTTGGGTTACCAAAAGATTTTTGAACAATAAAGATCGAATCCAGCGATGATTAGTCAAATACAAAAAAATCGTAAATCTACAATGCAAATGCCGTCTTTGTAGTGACATGTATATCAACAGTCTCCTCATTCCATTCCACAAATCATAGCTAAAATATACGTACGCCAGATTGCTTTGAACGCGTGTCGCCTCGGTTTTTCTTACAACCTTATGTGATCAACGAAAAGGCCGCAACGAAGTTACGTTACCCAGCTCCATCGGTCATGGATTTCCCATTAGTTGATTTTCATACCATTGATTTACCTCTTCGCCTGTCATCATCATCATTACCATTATTATCATCATCATCATCAGCAGCAGCAGCAGCAGCGGCAGCAACATCATTATTATTATTATTACCACCAACAACAGCAGCCGCCTCAAATTTTATTCACCTTTCTCCTATTTCAATGCTAGTGCAACAGCACTGGTTTATGTTCCCCAGGCGTTCTCTATTGGTTTCGAGTGGTTTCGTGGCCCGTACCACAGCGGTAGAAACGCTAGCTGACCTGTTTATCCATCCATGATTCATTCAGACTGCATACCATTTCTACGGAATTTTCCATTTTATACCGCGTTTTCCATGGGACTCGATGAAACTGTGAATCATAAAATTGGGTGCTTGAAACCAGGACGGTAAAACGGCGCGGTAAATATGCTTGCTGTTTGAAATAAATGTACATAAAAAGTTGGTATAAATTGGTATCGTCATATCATTTACTCGTCGATCAGTCGGCCAACACTGCTGAACAGGTTGGTATTGCAGTACAACACACACACACACACACACACACACACACTTTTCGTGGGTGTGATAGGATTGCCTGGTGCTTCATGAGTGCATAAATTAGTAATTTAACTGAAGCTCGCAGACGAAGCTCAAATCTGAAGAACCACAGTCGACCAGAAAACCGATAGTATATTCTTCTTTTTCTACTATACTACTACTACTACCACAACCATACTATTTGCTATCTGGGTGAAATTATAGAGTAGGCGCTCCGGAATGCACCATACACAACCAAATAACCGGAATCGTATCAGTTGATGCACTTTTCCATCGAGTACCTGGGTTCGGGGTATCACAAATGCTGTTTGTTAGTCCGTAAGTTCTAATTCGTGATTCTTACTTCGTGATCAGTGCATACTACACTTTGTCGGAAGCAGTCTTCATTTTCTCATACTCGATAATGGATAAATTCTGTACAAGATTTAATGATACCTTATGCGGCTGCCCGGTTCGGAAAAATCCCTCTTGTCTGCTTGTTTGTCCCGCTTTTATTGTTGATGTTGCTGAAGTTGTTATTAATGTACTATTAGTATTAGTAGTAGCAGTAGTAGTAGTAGTAGAAGTTGTTGTTGTTATTTTGACCCACGAAGCAGATAATCCACTTTAGAACGGTCAGAGGTGTGCTGTGAATACATGTGCAAAAATGTCTCCATTCGCAGGCCAAATTCAATATGTTTCAGTTAGTTTCAGACACTGAGATGGAACAATACAACGTTTCTCCAGGTGAACTAATTCACTAAGAACTATCAGACGGCCGTGGAGGGACAAATACAGCTTTGTGGAGTGGCTAACAGAACAGCATTCTTATGGGTTGTGCGGAGAAGCGAAATCAGAGCTTTCCTATCCAATGCGTTCCACATCGCCTTCCGATACGATTCATCTAAGTATATCAAGGTCGAAGGCCCTCAGAAATGCAACTCACGTCCAGGCGATATAGAAGCAAGCACCCACGAACAGCCGGTTCTACACCGGCATCCCGAACCAGCCATTTACAGCAGAACAGCTGTTTGGTCAATGATCAGAACGTTGTACGTGATTGGTGGATTACACATTGGTTAGTTTAATCCGACCAATGAGGTTTCGGTTTGATCGTGTGCCTGTTTGTCTCACATGAGCATTGGCTGTGCAACAGTGCATGTGCGTGCTTGCGCGCATGCATGTACGAACGTGTGTCGTGTGCACGTTCGGAGCGCAACTTCACCACACCAAATCAAATGACTTACAGGCACATGCCCAGAGTGGATTTACACATGGTGTTTACATTCGCTCTCATGGCTTAAGCTACCGTGGACGTTTACTTTTTCACGTCAACATTTAAATGACCACTCCGTATCCGGATTAAAACATTAAAACGGTGTCCATGAGTCAAACGGTGCGAATCTGTCTCCCGTCTCGAATAATCAGTGAACGTGTTTTGGAAATAAAACCGACTAACAGATCGCTGTTTTTTTAATACCGATTCACAACGGGCTCAGTTTTACGCAATGACCGATACGCTCACGAGAACTGTCCTCCAGGGTTCGGAAAATGTTACTGTGCCAATGACAACAGAGCTTCCGTGGAGAGATCGTCCGGACAGTTTGGCCTCGGTCATACACACAGTGACTGCTTGTCAGAACATACTAGATCCGGGAGATCCACAACCACAGAACTCACCTGCAATGAATGAACATTGTTCTTGGCTATCTGGATTGCAATCTTCCTTCCAGCAGTCTCCGTGTGAAGATCGACAAACTTGTAAGCTACCTCCGGTACACGCAGACGCGGAGTGTGTTATGCATCACAAAGAAACAGAATACGCTCATCATAAACACTTCCTACATTCACAGCACCACTATCACCATCATCATCACCGCCACCAGAATACTCATGGAGAGACTGAATCCCCCTGTTCATGTGAAGTCACAGCTTCGTCACGTGGGTCATTGGCTCGGCACATTCAGGAGAAGCTTCGCCAGTCCCGATCGCAAGAATTACAAACTCGGGTGCTATGTGACCCGTCCGGCAATGGTCTGACCAACCAGAATTGGGCCTGTCCTCTGTTCGGTCATCAACACCCAACCCACCAGCATCACCATCACCACCACCATCATCATCATCATCACCACAACCAGCGTGGTCATCAACATCGTCATCCTCAACACCATGGCTACCGTCACGGTCAAAAATCAAGTAATTATCCATTCCAATCCCGGTCGGATAATCATGAGCTGGAATTGGAGCTGTCCAAACTGACCAGCAACGGGCTGGCTAAATTAAGCTTGAGAGCTTTCGGCTCCGAACCGCTCGACGGGACATTTTCCTATCCGGTCGACCAGAAAGCAATCTCAATCAATAGAGAAGAATTGCAAGATGCTTGGCTCAAACTGCGACAACGAGTTATGGACTGGTTAACCGGCGTTGTTGCGAATGTTGAAACGGAACAAGATGCCAATGTCGATTCGGAAACGGAACAAGCAGTGACGTCAACAGTGATAGGCCAGCAGTAATCAGAACAACTACTATAAACAAAGAACAACTCGTTTCCGGACTCTGCCATTCCCAGACCCTTCTTGTAAAACGCAGTGTTTGAAAGAGACAAATCAATTCTCGAGTATCAAGCTTGGATTAGCTCATTCGATTGTTCAAAGGTACCAGGCTGATCAATATTGTGTAAGTTTCTTTTCATTTTACCAACACCTACTGTCTGTGAAGGTGAACTGAATGAATGAACGAAATGCAGAGTACTTACATGACTCTGTTCAGATTTTCTTTGATTGTATGTATGCAGACACACTCTGTAACACACACGAAAACAATTCTCATATGTGTCCCAACTGTGCTTTCAATTTGTTCACTTGATTAGTATTATTATTTTCTCATCTGGATTCTATTCATCATCGACCGACAACGAGTAAGCAAACGCCTATTGGCATGTGTCTGAACGCGTCTGAAATTTCAGGTCTCTACTGAGTTTCTTTCTCCGTCTCCCGTGCTCCGAATGCCATCATGATGCGTGATGCATGTGCATGATTTTGCGCTATTTGTGAAGCCCATTCAAACAAAACCACGCGCACTGTAATTAGATCAATTGGGGAAGAGTATTCATTTGATTGGTATCTTCACTNTTAAAAAATGCCTGAAATCTCATCCCGCGAAAATACCTGACACAAGTGTGTGTATGTTCATGTTCTCCGCGCATGCTATTCTGAACAACTACACGACATGATGGGATAGATCGTCTGACAGTTTCGGTGAAAAACCCAGTAACGCAAAATATCCAGCTTCTGAGCAGAACGGTTTAGATCTTGGATAAATTTCGCCATCTAAGTACTGGGTAAGGTAAACGTGACTGTCGTTCACCTCGTTAACTTGCAATCTCCATCTGATTGTACTGTGACTTAAGTTAAGTAGACTGTATGCACCTGAGCAGTTATTTATTTTGGATTACATCTTTGTTGTGTTTCACCCGTATTTGCATGTCTGTTTACCAATGGAGCTAGATAACCGGGGAGCGGAGGGTGTATCGGACTGCAAGAATCATACTGTGTCAGACTGTAGTCTGTCTGAATTGTGAAAAAATTAGTAACCCCAGTAGAACTCAAGCCTTACGAGTTGAATACGTGACGCAAAGGTGAACAAATTTAATACGATTGGTACGGCGTCGTAGTTTAGGTAGTATTAGAGCGTGCGCTATACAAACAGTGTAGACGACATCCTTGCGTGGGTTCGAACCCCGCCCGGGGCAAAGAGACTTCACAGTTCAAACCTATGAATGTAAGAAGTTGCAAAATGTGAGCTGATAGACAATGATCCACAGGTGCTAGTGCTACGGAAACTATCATCCACAATCACGGGATCCACTTAAATGGCTAGGGATAGCCCGTTTACAATATCCCTGAGATGCGTTAAGAACTTGTCAAATTGAACCCGATGAGGGGGAAACAAATTTTAGTCTACTGGCTTTTACTGCCTATATTATCAATAAGACTTTCTTCGTGTGTGACTGATGAAGAGAGAATACAAGTTTGCAGGTTAACCATAATCCATTCATGCTTATTATCCAAGGGCGCATCACAGAAGAAGTGTCGTTACGCATACAGAAGGCTCGGTTGGCATTTGCCAACTTGGGACATCTGTTGCGCCGTCGTGACATGCGGCTGTCTGTGAAGGGCTGAGTATATACTGCAGCAGATAGGTCAGTGCTGCTTTACGGTGCAGAAACGTGGCCAGTACGGGAACAGGATAGAATAGATTGTCGGTGTTCGAACACCACTGTGTACGTCGCATTGGACGAATCTGGTGGGGAAACCGAACGAGCAACACTGAGGTTAGGCGTAGAGTTCTAGGTAGTTGCGGTCGTCCACTGGAGAAGGTAGTCGACCTCCACAGATTACGCTAGTTAGGTTGCCACGGCGAGCTATGTTTGCCGAGCAGGTAGTGGCTGGAAGAAAGTCAAGGGCGGTCGAACGAGAACCCGGCATGAGGGTATGAAAACCCTAACCAGGAGACTGGCTCACATAGGTCCCGTTAGACTCTCTGACTGAGGGCACCGAGATCATGGCCCCGATGTTTAGAGATACTGAGCGCTTTGGTTGGATGTCGCAAACAATGGGGCTCATGTATCTAATCTTCATTCTTGTAACTTTTATATAAATGCACTCTCTTCCGCTTGAATCTCCTGTCAACATTCTATTCTCCATTCTGCTGTTTTATACAAATGGGCAACCAAAACCGGCGCACAAAAGTGTATGATTAATAGTTATAAGAACTGAGCTGAACTATTTTCCAAGGGGTTTTGACAGCGTTCTGAACCTAATCAGTAAATCACCGATATCCAAACACGGGGACGAGATAGGCCTTTCAGTTTAAATTTACGTCTCTTGAAAGCGATCGATCACCATGCATACTGAACCTTTTCCAATCAAGCTTTAGACAAAGCACGCAACCCTAAAGGATTGACCCACAAACCTTTAGCCCTGGCCACCAAACATTAGTTATAACGCTGCAGGTAAATCAGATCGAAAAGTATCGGAATATTCTAAGGACCACGAAAGTTGGAGCATTTTCTTTTCTACAGATGTTGATGTTAAGCCATGAGAATGTGTGGCGATCGTGTGTTGCGCGGTTGATCGACGTAATATTATCAAATGCTACTCAATATATTTATTGGAGAAGAGTTAAACGATGTGTCCGTGTCATTGACCCATTTTGGACATCTCTTATTGCTTCACTATTTTCACTGAATCACCTAAAGTGAACTGTGTTTTTGGGATTTGGATGCATTAAAAAGCCGGGGATAAGAAAACACTGTTTACAAAAAATACATCCCCGTCAGTTCAATAATGTGGCCACATTAGACATTATTACGACGGTCGGGGCTCAAGAAGTACGTTTTTTCCCAATGCCTGATGGGAAAAGGTATACTTTTTTAAATGGTGTTTACTATTCTCGGACCGGTAATGCGTCCACCTCTCAAGGAAAGGAACTGACTTTGAGTGGAGATACAGCACCGAAGCATTCACTTTTTTATGGTACCACTTTTGATTCAATTTTGGGCTTGTAAATGAAAAACAGTATACCGTTTGTATTAGATTTACGAGTTTCACTCACTGTAGTATGGCCGGTTATACGGAAATGCTTAAACTGTAATAAATGTGCAAATCGTTCGCTGATACGTGGGCACTTCGCTGAAACCTTCTCCAGGCCACATATGGTATAGCATCTGACCACCACACAGCTCATTTCCTAAAAACAATATTTGGATGAAAACACAAAGTTTCAACATTTTTTGACCTCAGAATATTCTGAAATTTTTCAAACTGGCTGATTTGCAGCGGTGTGACTAAAGTTTGTGCGTCAAGGCTAAAATACTACGGGTCGTGGCTAGAGCATTGCAGATTTTGACTACAGGATTGTGAGTTTGGGCCAGAGGAATGTGGGTTAAGGTTGAAGGATTTTGGGGTCAAAGCCTAAAGATTGTGGGTTTCCACTAAAACGTGATGGATAAGTGTAGTAGTACACCAGGGAATTGGCCACTGCTGTTCCTAGTCGGGCAATTTAAATCAATCGCACAGACGCGGATCAATTTCCAATTAACCGCGGGGTTCGAACTGCGTACATCGAGCGCACGCGCCTCTAGTAAAATTTTCATTTTTATTCTCATGCAACTCGAGACCATGTAGAAGTTAACTACTCATCTGTCCGAAAGTCCCCAAGGATAACAGGCAATATGCATCAACAACGCTGATATTACACATATTTATCCATATTTATCTAATAAAATCGGAAATATGTTTCCACATTATTCTACTTCATCAGTTATCTGAGTTTCACATTCAATTTTCCGCCAGGTTTGTTTATACTGGAGTTTCCTGAGTAAACCGCGAGATACACCACCAGACGAATTCATCCAAGCGGGGTAAACTGAGGAGCCTGTTGAAAATTGATATATAGCCAACTTTTATTTAGCACAGAGTTCAATCATGCAAACTTTGAGGTTTGTCAGATTTAGAAGATCTAAGTCAATAGTGCCCTACATGAAGGATAATTAGGATTCCTAATACTCGTTCGTGATGTACTAATTAAGCAAACGAGGTCAATTTTAAAAGTCTGTTTCAATCTGTCAGATATGAGTGGTGGTAGCTTTCTTCAAGGTGACTGGATAAATCGTGTGACCTTGGGCTAATGCAATGTAGCAGTTTTCCACTTCTTCCGAGCTGTCCTCAAGTAAAAACTAAAGGAAACTTATGTTTTTGAAGAAAAGATTATCACGTTAAAACAACTATTGCAACAGGAATTGAGATGTAGAGGAACTCATAGAAAAAGGGGAACATTTAAAAGGACGAACTACCAATCTGTCGCCGCCAGTAAAAAGAAAAGGCTTTCTGATGTGTTCGGAAATCGTGATCAGCACATCTCCTGGATGTCCAATTGCGTTCACGGCACACTATTTTTAGTTCAAAGTGCGTACATTTCCTATCAGACATGAGTTGAGGACAAATAGTAGTAGTACCGCGTGGAGAAAAGCATGGATTAATATAATGCGTAATAATAAGATAAGACATACACAGTTCGTAACTACCACATTGGAAAGAACTGACGACCCTAAACTTGACGTGCAATTGCATAGCCGAAGCAGAAGAACTTTAAATCCGTGTTGTACACGAGTTTTGAGACAACCAGGCTTACGAGAATCAAATAGGGATATCTCATGGCAATGGGCTTTTACCATCTGCTCCACCAAAACATACAATACAAGCACAGAAGCAAGATCATTGGTTGCACTCCAACCCCTCGAACATGGATGGTTGATGATAGTTATCAGACCAAATTTTACCAAACAAAATACAGTCAGATGGTACACATGCACCAGGGGGAAAGATTTATCCTAACGATCTCTCCATATGGTTAATCCACTTTGGCTGTGGGGAGATTTTTTAAAACACATCGTTCTGTGATGAATTGTAGTCGGTGGAGGTGAATCCAATTGTATATATATGTATATTTCACACTTATCTGAGGACAGACTGTGTGCCAAACAAATCATGGTACAATAATCTTTATAAAAAGAAAAACGTTCCATGATTGGCTTGCGGGCTGAGTACTGCCAGGTTGCCCAGGCCAAGGCAAGTGAATTTTCTTGAGGAATCCACAACCGGAGCCTTCGGCTAGCCAAAGCCTGACCCGCAAGGCAGCGGGGCGGTGTGCGAAAACCGCAGTCCATTGGAAGCCGGTGTCCAGTTCATCGG
>UZAN01041125.1:0-17575 GCA_900618425.1 Echinostoma caproni
AATCTGGACGCTCGATTGACAAGGGCCATTATTCGTCCTGTGAAGACTGGACTGGACTGGACTGGACTGGACTGGACTCTCGACCGAGTCTTCAGAGCTGATTTCACTGCGAAAGTGAGTAACTAACATGAAATGGGGAGAATAATTTTGCAATTCAGAATGAACAAGAACTGTCGAAAAGGGAGAAAAAACACGAGGATTGAGGTGCGTTAAAATGCAAGAAACTTAGATCTCTAAGCACTCTTTAAAGGGGCGATAACGACAGATGTGTAAGTATGCACAGATCAATTGATCTACCACAACCAGTAAGTCTAATATTTTGAAGAGGAGAGCACGTCAAAAATTTCAACTTGGCGCCAACTCATCGCTATCGTAGATGTAGGCAATTTATCCGTTTCTAATCGTGAGTTGACTACTTATTCCAGAAGTGAGCCCGATGTTGTACTTTGCAACCCGTGGACCAGCAAAGCACCCTTGGTGAACCAAATACTGGAATACCAGACCCTTTAAGCACGGGGGAAAATCCACGCCCACTCGAGAAAGAAGCTGAACTCGCGTTGACTCAATCCGCAAGTCCTGGAAACCTGATCTGATCTGATCCTGTCGTGTGCAAACTGACTGAGTGACTGAACTGACCTTGAATATTTGTGTAATTTCAAGTGCTTGTTGAGTTTCTGTCGGCTCTACATACGAAATGGGAGTTCTAGTGAAGGTATGTTTTTTGCTAAAAGCATCGGTTGATGCGATTTCCATCTCAAATAGTCCAATAATATTTGCGCGATGATATGAAGTATACTTTTTAGATCGACTTTTACAGCAATTACTAATTACTATATATGTATACATAGTTAGCTATAGTTAACTTAAGTTAATTAACTTATTTACTTATTTACATTATTACTCATCACTTATTATTATATGTTATTATTGTTATGTATTACCAAGTATATTTACTGATCAGTAATTAATTATTGACTATTAAGTAATAAGCAAAATCCAGTGAATAATCCCCGGATCCGGATGGACTACATCCTAAGATTTTGAAGGAGCTTCTGGTCGCCATATCTGCCCCCCCCCTTTGTTCCTGGTTCAACAGAGACGCATCATCCGCGGAGACCTGGTTTGCGAACTGCAGGCGATGCTTCCACTTCGAGAGCACAACCGTACGAGGGGACACGAACTGATCCTAGCAAAACAGCACACGGTAGGATTACCGCTGGTCTACCGTCTATCTCGTCGGGGGACCAGTGTGTGGAATATGCTACCGGAAGACGTGGCGGAGGAGAAAAATGACCAAACGTTCAAGCGTCGGTTAGACGACTTTCTGCGGAGGTCGTGGCAGAACACGCAAATCTGAGTCATGCCACAGAGCTTCGGCGAGGAGACTCATACGGGACTACGCTCACTGTCTCTATAAGAAAAAGAAGTTCCCTAAAATACGGTCGACTCCCAGTGGATTGAAAGAGTGCAATAATATAGCCCGCTGTTTAAGAGTACTCTTAAATGAACCACGTGGTTCAAGGGCAGATCCGATAAACTCCCGTCCTGTCAGTTTGACATGCATTTTTTGTAAAGTGATCGAACGCCTAATTTCTAGCAGATTGCATCGTCATCTGACAGAGTATCGAGTAGTGTAGGCCATCTATATTATCTACTGTTAGTTGTATTCCCACAAAACAATATTTATCCTGTACAAGAGCTTAGCCTCATATTCCTCAATCAGCGCACTGTTTTCCGTGAATATACATCAATAACAGTAATTATACGACTAAAATCTTATGACCATTGCAGTAATTTACTTGAACTGACCTTATTTACCGGAATACTCTCGGTTGAATTACTAAAAAGTTTATTGGTATTTCTCAGATTACTTTATCATCATGTGCCTCTTGTTGTTGTTATTATTGTTGTGCTTTTATCTTGCACGCTTTCTATCATATTCGCAACTAGTATTCTTGAACTATTATAAGTTTAAAACATGTCGTTTTACTTTGAAGCGGCTTCTGAATACTAGTGACGAATAGTGTTGATGATGATTTTATTGACTATATAAAACGATATTACACACATACTTCTTTGGTTACAAAACTATACGAAATATCTGATACATGCGCTAAAAATAATAAATGTGGATCAGTCTGTACGCTTTCGGAGCACGGTNTCAGTCTGTACGCTTTCGGAGCACGGTTGATGATTATACACCTTCTGATCTACATAATATAACAACTTATTATTCAACGAATTTTGCAATGAAAATAGTTCCGTCATAGAACATGCCTGCTGAAGTAAGCCATCAGAAAAAATTTATTTATTTCTAACTCATATAAGATTCTATTACTCACCAATGCAGTACTTGTCAGTTTTTAGGTTCTCTGATCTTCAACGGCAACGATGCCACAAAAATCACCATCAGTTGGTTGAAACAGAGATTGGGAAGATTAATGCGATCTTAATCATGCGATAATAATCTTATCAACCATCAGATTATTTGTGTTCGTTGTTTGTTTTATATAATGGTGTCTTATATTGTAGTTCGGGACATTTGGTGGACCAATCAGCCAGCAAATGGGGATAAATGGTCCGTCTACTTGCACCACGAGGGTTTGTAACCAGTACACTACCAGATTTCGGCATATCGAATAAATTACAATCATGTATGATGTTACACCACAAAAATAGATAAACACTCGATAGCAAAAAATTATTAACACTAAGCGCGTACGAAAAAGGTAGAACAGCAATGGCCGTCCGCCCTTATGGTCACCTCGAGACAATTAAAACCAGCAGCCAAATTTGAAGACTTGATAGATATAAGTATAGCATAATTTGACAGGGTTATATTTGTTTGATGTTTTCAGAGTTTATAATATTACTATCAAGATTACTTGGGTGTTATTTAGAAAGTACTAATTACGAAGACAAATTGGAACATAACAAGCAACGCTGTGTAAGCACGAATCTTTTTTCTTCTTTGAAAGTTGAGGTCATTTAATTATTCCTTCACTAATTTTGTCGCGGTAAAAGTAGCATTTACTTGGAACAATTTGAAGGCAAAGTAAAAACTGTTTCATAACTGCTATTCAGTAGCTTAGGAGTCCAATGGAATGCCATACATTTTTTGCACTCATTTTTGATATTAATCATTAACTTTCCCTTTACCTCTACAATCATGATCTGCTTTTCCAGTGAATCTCTCTGACGTCTCAAATGCATTCTGAATAATCTGAATGTCTATTAAAATTATTGGTCATCATATTAGTATTCATAAATAATAAAGTATAATAATAATAATATAATAATTAGGAGTCAATCTGTGGTGGTTTTTTAGTTCAATTCAGTCTGCACAAGACGGAAGCGGTTCTGACCAATTGTGCGTGGCTTGTAACACTGCGCATCAGTCATGCGCTCTGTTTTTTTTCCTGAAAGGCAAATCTTATGTGCTGTATAGTATTAGACATCTATAAATAACTAATGAATACAAGAACAAACTAACCTTGTCCCCCTTTTGCTTTTCAAGTGAACCGCCACGAGAATATCATGATACAGCGGAGGTCTAAGGCATTTTTAAGGATATCACTGTTGCACAATAACCTATTCCACAAAAGAACTGCCAGGTTTATTAAGAACCTGGCCCTTAGATCCAATATGGAGCGCTCCCTTTGCAGTTCAGTTTATTTTATTTTGTACAACCATTAACCATGCACCTTCGTACAGCGATTTTGGTTGCTGTCTTTTGGCCGTACATTTGGATGAAGAATAGGAGAAAGATATGAAGGGTGAAAGTAGAGTCGAACAGAAAATGGACACTTTCAGTGGCCTAAGGTTGCAAAGAAATTGAGAAGATGCACGAGCACCATTGGTTACGACACTCACTCATAGCACTCAGTGTCTCTAACCATCGATTACGATCATGGCTATGACCCTTAGCGCCACCCTCTGAAGTCAGTATCAGTTTCAATTTGCACAATCATTAACCATGTACTATTGTGCGCCGGTTTTGGTTGCTGGTTTTCGGCTGCCTATTTGGATGGACATTAGGAGAAAGACAGGAAAGTTTGAAAGTAGGACCATAAGAAAAATTTAAAATTTCAGTGAACTAACGTTGCAGAGAAACTGAGAAGATGCTCCTGTTAACGACACTCTCTGGAGTAGAGAGACAAAGGCTGATTGGTCCTATAAAACAGACCATTCACACTATGGAAAGTTTCCCTTAAGTCACTTCTAATTCATCGGCATGACAGCGAGAATAGATCCAAGCCCTGCAGGCTCTGTGGGTAGCCCTTTCCGATCTATCCGGCAACCGTGATAGTTGCCACTTACATTACTTTCTCCAGACATTCAATATATCTGCGGTAGTATGGGGCTCACGCCTGTATATAGTATCCCAACAGCAGACGCGCTATTGCATTGTACAGTATATCTGGCTAACTACAAGTGGTGGTGATACACCTTATGAAAGGCAATCCGCTCGTCTGTTATGAAAATTCCTGTAATTTTTACCTATATCCCGTATACCTAGGTACAACGATGAAACTTAGAATAAATCATAAGACTACATTCTTTTATGTATAAGCGTATCTGCATTGATACTTTACCACCTTCATGTCACCTTCTCTGATCTAGTTGGAAAGGCAATGAGAACATCGCCGTGGTTTGAAAGTTGTTAACCATGTGTGTTTTTATTTAAAAGCATTAAAATCACAACTCTGCAATCTTCCTTCAACTTCATGCGACGGTTTCACCTACATGATTCTCAACTACCTCATCTATTCGCTCAATCCTGACTAAACAGCCTATAATCTGAATCACATAATCAGATCCAAATTTTGCTGCCTATCATCCCGTATAAACATTTATGGTGATTCAGAAATAACTCATTTGTTTCACATTCGGTCTGACAAGAAGAAGGTTCTAAGCCAAATCATTATTAGTTTATAAAACGTTCATTATTTTTAACTCAGTGTAAAAACAAACATTTTTTTAGAATGAGTTGCAGATATAAATTCTTGCATAAATCATTAGAGTCCAAGACAAGTTGAGAAGCATTGGTTTAAGTTTTTAGAATAATGTTCACGATTTTGGTTTACACTTTAGCCTCAGCGGCAATAACATGACTTATTTCCACCAGTGAATAATAAAGTCATTAAACTTAGTTAGCCTCTCAGAAATTCATGATATGTTTGGTACTCCAACATAGTTAGGACAGTGCAAGTTGTCCTCAGGTGGTTGCAATTTATTACAAGAACCCAAAAGTTGTTATGCCCCATAAGGATGCTTACGTGTTTTTCATATCAAATTAATGATGCTTTCGTTAAAGTTATCAAATACTAAATATGATAGTAAGCCCTAAAATTATGAAACGTTGTCCATATATTTGATCTTACAGACGATGTCATGAAAAAGTGAATGAAACTTGGCATGAGTAAATTAATATACAACTAACAATGCAACTTCTCCCAAGATAAGTAGCTGAAAAATCAGTGGCAGAAAACAAACATTTTCAGCATGCAAGCAGAGAAGTAAACCTACGTTGTGTAAATTGAAATCAATAATCGGCTTTTACTATCTTCATATATCCGTCTCAGCCAGAAGAGATGCCAACCACCTATTCATTTAATTTTAACAAAGGTTAAATCACTGCAACAACGATGATGATAGATAGCATCATCCAAAACCTTTTTCGCACCTAATTCACGTTAAATGTGTGAAAGTAATGTCTTGATATATTTGGAGCCCTCAACAACCTGAAGCCTTCATTTTACGCATTAGGACAGAGATAGAAATTCCTACTCAAACTTTTATGAAAGTTCTCCTCATCACATTAAATATTTTGATGAGTATCTATCTTTGTTACTTTCTGCTGGGTAATTTAGGCCCGAAGATTCAGACACTTGTCCTTCTCACGGAAGACGACCACATAATGGAACACTTTAAAAACCCTCATCATTTGGGGTCCATTAGTTTTACAACGATAATCTGCCTATCGAGAAAACTCTTTACTACAAGAATCGAACTTCGTCTAGAAGAAAACGTGAAGACAAAGCAAAGACCTGGGGCAGCCTAAGCATCTCTATGATAAACAGTGATTGTTCTCAAACAAGACGATTCTCTCCGTTTTTAACCCACAGTTGACCTTTTGGTAACTACAGCATCAAGTAAGGGACATTTGAGTTTAAGTGAGATATCTATAACCTAAAAAATGAATGCCATCTAATTTTAAATGACTGGTAATTATTGATTTTGAACTTTGTTTTACTGTCCATTTAAGCGAGTCGGCTAGTGCTATGTCTCGAAATATCATTCCAGTTTAACTGACGTTAAGCATTATATGTGGTGCGTGTTACATAGGTCGTACGGTAAGACGCTTGTCTCAACGTGTTAAGGATCACCAGCCGCGATGGTTAAGTCAGGAAAAAACCGGCTGTATCTCAAGCGCGACTGTGGGGCACCTAGTCGGCACCGGGCACAAGATTGGACCGGGGAAAGCTTTCGATGTGGTTTACCACATCCCAATCAATCGCTCGAGGGCAGCCCGAGNGCCCGAGTTTGGACATTAGCTATGGCCGAGGCGATCGCTGCTCGCTTACTAGGCCCCGAACATTTGCCCAAAAGCGATTGGTGCAGGCTCTCCAATTGCTTTGGTCGTGTGTAAAAACCAAGACGGACGTGTCACTTGACCCAAGTGAATAAAGGTCACATCAACTAACACGTTAAACTTTCCTACACACACACTCCAATTAATCTCTACCTTTTTCCATTTTTACTTCCTTTTATTCAATACACAAAGATACAGTTTTCAGGAAGGGGTAAGCGGCCAATCAAAGGGCTACCATTCATTAGACAATGGGGAAAGTTAGGCGGTGGTGGTGGGATTCGAACGCACATCTCTTGGGTGATAATTTGGTGACGTTACCACTAAGCCACCACTGCCTCCGAATTTTGACCTTAAAATGAGCCATTGGCTATCATTATGTAAGAACTTTTCCACTATATGGTATGTAAGAGCATGACTAGGAATATCTGAAAACAATTGTTTGCTCACCTACTCGTTTTCTCAATGTTAGATGTGAAAAGATCTGCATTCGTGGCTTAATTATCTTTATTTCATATAAGATAAAGGTACAGCCAATGTAGTATAAGAAACTAAAGATAGATATCAGTAAGATGATAGCAAAATGGTTTGAACTCGGAAAATGCTTAAGAATTAGTGGGTTGATGATGTCACTTAAATAGCGCTGCGGATAAATAAATGAATAAATAAGCACAATGTCATGCTGCATCTAAGTGATATATTGTAAGTGAGACTAGGGCGGATATGATGAAACGACGAACTTCGTTGGTTTTTTTTCTAGCTAACTGTAAGGTTGAAAATTATCTGACATAATCTGAGTTTACCAAGAAAAATATTCCGTGATGTATTTTATCATGGAAAATATTGTAATTAAATACAACCTTACATGATACTTTTTATAGTCTACGAAATGGAAGAAACCTGAGAAGGAAACGTTTGAGTTTAGGATTCTTTTGCGCTGTATACGGGATAGCTCAACATGCAATAAAATTAAATCTTCCACTGCTCTGTAGCAGCAAAATGACTGATTTATTACTCGTTGTATAGAATAGTAGATAATCTATTTCTTTTGTTTAACCTAAGGAAGAAAAACGGGTGTTCCAGATAGAAAAATGTTAGTGGCTTATCTACTAGAGCTGTATATATTTCTTTAACCGCATTTATTTGCTACAGAACTATTTATTCGGCTCTGTTTTCCGCGTCAGCCGGCATTTTCTTATCTTTACCTAAATTTAAAAAGTTCTGATTTACACTGCATTCAGGTGTAGAGTGGAGCTTCAGTTTACCACTCTTTCTTTTCTCTATTGGATTTAATGTAAAGCTAGTTATTGGATTAACGTAGGTCCCAAACATGTGTTCACAATTATAAATACGGACAATTACATTCATTATTCTGTGTGCTGCCGGGGATTTTGATGGCATGTTCAAAATGAGACATATTGTTATGTGTACGCCAAATTATCCATACCCTAACTGCGGTTCGTACTAAACAGATCTCCTCGAGCAAGCACGGGTCATCTGGAATTATTACACCACCCGACGAAGTTAAACAGCACAGGTCGCTTATTAAGGATACTCTGCGTTCTGCTGGCCTAGTTAGTTGCAGTATGAAACGTCGTGCTGCGACACACTGGAGTTCTTCGAAGTCTCCGTGTCTTCTCGTCGCGCGTCGATCAATCCCAACCGGCAGGGACCAAACGAGATACGACACGGAATGACTCGTAACCTCAACTCAAGTGCACGTAGAGACCTTGAAATATGGTGGCCTCAACGCGCCTTGAAAAACTCCCGCAAGCTGCTCCATCTCAACCGAGTCACCGGTAGGAAAGCATTTGGTGAGAGCAAAACGATCCACGAGACTCACGGTTTGCCCATTCATAGTCATCAGCGACGTCTTGCACTCTAAGCGGAGCACTTTAAAGCACAGTTCAGCTGGTTACCAGCATTAGCTTCTCACACAGCTATTCCGCCACACGTCCCATGGTCTTTCTCAACAGACCCACCCTCTGAAGCCGAAATCGTTAAGGAATTCCAAGACTTGGGTCGTCAAAAAGCGCCGGGCTCCGACGGCCTTCCCCTAGCTTTGTTTAAAGATGTTGGAATAAAATTTGTTAGAGAACTACAAGTTCTGTTCTCTAAAGTGTGGAACGCTTAGCAGGTCCCTTCCTCTTTGGGAGGGGGAATCTATTGTGGTCAAAAAGGACCCGCGCAATGACTGCATGAAGTATAGCGGTATAAGCCTAATCCCGATTGCGTCAAAACTGTTGGCGTCCGTCATTATCCGCCGATCATAAACTATATGTGACGAGCAGACCCGCGAGGAGCAGGTTGAGTTTCGCGCCGGTCGTGGATGCATCGATCAAATCTTCACCCTCCGACAGCTGCTAGAGCACCGTCATGCTTATCAACGACCGACGTTCATAGTATTCTTGGACATTCGCGCGGCTTTCCACTCTGTTGATATAACCGCACTATGGAACTGTTTGTTGAGGAATGGAGTACCTGAGAAGAATGTGTCGATCACGAAAGAGTTGTATTGTCATACCTCATGTTGGGGTAGGGCCTATGGCCAGCTTCCAGCACCCTTTGCCGTCTCTAATGGAGTTCGACAATGCTGTCCTATATCTCAATTACTTTTAATTTTGTCATTGAGAATGTCCCACAGAATACTTTATGCGGTCCAGCAAACGGCGGAGTCCAACTCCTCCCGGGGAACAGGGTCCTTGAGTTAGAATATGCTGATGACATCGTCCTGCTGGGTGACAACACAGGTTGTCCAAGGAGCTTGGAACCGCTTGTCGATCGAGGTTTCCAGATATGTTATGGTATGTGCTTTGCACCTTCCAAGTATAAAGTGCTTGTTCACGATTGGCAGGAGCCTGTTCAGTTCAGTTCAGTTTGCGCAGGACAATGTGTGGCCTGGGCTAATCTTGCGTCCAGATTGATGTGTTGGCTGTTCTTGTGGATTTCAATACTACGAGTCAATAGGTTTTTCTGAAAGGCAGAAAGTAAGGCGCAGTATCTCGTCCTGGGCAATGGCGCTCAGGACTGATAGATACCATCAAACTATTTCAGGGATGGCAGAAGCCCGACAGTCATCTAATGCCCTCTTGAAGTCTATGACGTTCGAGCAGCTTGCCACATTTTTAGGTAGACTATTCCAGTAAGGTATTACGCGACTTGTAAAGAATTTGGCTCCAATGTCCAGCCTTACAAGACTACATTGCAGCCTAAAACTATGTCCCCTAGTGCCACTGTGCCTGCACTCACCTTCTGCGGTGATCAGCTAGAAGTAGTTGACAGCTTTAAGTACTTCGGGAGCTTAATCACAACTAATGTAGGTATTGAGGAGGAGATCACATCACGAACAGCTTGACGGTTGCGAGACCTGGGCTTTTCGAGCGGAGGATGCTAAGTGACTTTCGGTATTCGACCACCGATGTCTCCGAAGTATTGCTGGTGTCTGATGGGAACATCGGGTCAGCAATGACGAGGTTCCCTGTCGTGTGTTGGGTGTAAATAATTGCTCTCTAACAGAAGTAATCGCTCTACACCGCCTCCGTTGACTTGGTCACATGCTGCATATGCCTGCCCATCGACTACCTTTCCGCGATCTCTTTGCACGTGCCGGACAAGGCTGATAGAAACGCCACGGTGGTCAGACCATGAAATGGCGTGGAGGTATGAAGAAGCTGGCCTCAGATTTGGCTTTGGTTGGTGCAGCCTGCCTTCAAGGTTGGAGCCCAAGGGATGAGGATTGTCGTTGGTTAGAGACTCTAATAGATATTGTCGCTAATAGAAGTCAGTGGCGCGAATGTTTTACGGTCTGCCTGTTGAAGTCCCGTGCCCCATAAAAAACGATAAACTGAAACTTTCAAAAAGGAAACGGTGAAACAGAAAAGTGTTATCCCATTTATTTGTAATTTTCTATTTTAACGGTTACGCCTTTTTTATGATGTTCTGTATCCCAAACCCCCAACCGGATACGCATGCCTGACGAACGGCAAGAACCGCGAAACCGGTCGTGTGCTTCTAGGGAAATTTTGTCCAGTTATTCACATACTACTTATTATGAAATATATATAACATCAGTACTTATTCTATACTTACTTACTTATTCTATTAGTACAATTGTGGTTTCCAAATTTGCTTTGGCCACTTATTTCTTCTGGACATACTCACTTCTTCAGAGAGACCAGTTTAGAGTATCGACCGTTAAACTGCAAATCAACCAAATTGCTCCAGCTTAAGCGTTTTATTCACCATCCCGTGTTTAGTTTACGGTGAGATTTTGAGGGTTAATCTAAGTTACCTTTATTTAAATGTAATAATTGATTGATTTTCTGCACAACTGTATGAATGAAAGACTCTCGCAGAAATACTAGAAAAAAATCTATGCATAGTATCATTGAATAAAGCTACCAAAAGAACATATATATAATACCAATCTTACGGAAACGGCACCAAAATAATCAAGAATTATGGCACTAACAATAGAATCTACCTAATCAGTGTTTAAGGACCTCAGAATATGGAGTGGGGTATTGCGGGATTTGGTGTTCCACCAACTTCCCTCAATAATTAATTTTTCTAATCTTATCGTACTCATGATGTAGCACTTCTTTCAAAGCTTCTCACAGACATCTCACATCGTCGATTATGTGCAGCTCGGGAACAGTGAACACATGAGAACCAGACTGGTTTTAGACCGTTTTAAAGACGCATCGACCATATTTTGAACGTCAATCATATTGTTGAACACAGGCAGTCCTTCCCGATAAAGAGAAATTATATCCTATTTCATCTAAAAGCTGACTTCTATTCAGTCAACAGCAGTGTAATACACATCTTATTGAAGGGTGTGGTTCAAAAATTATTTCTCTACTGTGATCTTGGTATACAAAAAGCCAAAGACGCGTTCGAGCTCACGGCTCTTTTTCGACATAAGTTCACTATGTAAAGCGGTTTTCACCAGGGTTGTTACCTTCCTTATCAACTTTGTAAAAGGTATGATTCTGGAAATAACCATGTCCTCCAACAAGGATATCGAGATTGGTATACTCCCAGTTTGCAGGCTGTCTGATTGGATGTGCACAAACAACATTGTACTGCTGAGTGAAGATTTAGGTAAGCTGCCAGCTTTTCTGGTTGGGTCAAGTGTTTGCTTACCTTTATCTAGCACGTATCTTACACATCCAGAGTGTAGAACGTTACTACATAACTGGATTGACTGAGCTCTCAACCTCACTCAAACAGGGGACAATGGAGAAAGCACACGAAGTTAGCTGTCTGGGCAGCTGCATCTCGCTTGAAGAATTAAGTGTCGACAGACATACAAAAGGAGCGTTTAATGTTAACCAACTTGAGGCATTTCGAGCACCGCTGTCATAATCAAGCGTATGCCACAGCTGTCAGGCCGGTTCTTCTGGATAGCGAAGAGACGGGGTTGTGATGTGAACAGAACAACAGTTGTTCATCTCTTTAAGTCAAGTCATGAAGCGCACTAGAACTATTGCTTTCAACGTTGCATTGCTTTAGTTTGGTGAGATCATCGGACAAACAATGGGCGTTCAGAGGAGTACTATCCAGTAATTGAAGTCGCTCATTGCAAAAAGTACTTAATCCTCATGAAGTAAAATGGGAGTGGTGAGTGGTACGTATGTCACCAAAGAGGTCCCTTGTGTACGATAAGTTGGAGGATAGTTGGTATTTGAATGACCTGTCTAAAAATTGCTCATAAAAACAGAAAAATAAAATTCTAGTAACATACCTGACAAAATACACGAGATTATTTTAGTCTCCCACTGATATTGTCGATCAAAGAGAACGGGACTGTTGTAAACGATGTGAACAGTCGGGTTGCACTTTAGCTTCAATCATTAGAACACAATTAAGATATTTGTAATCATCGTCTGTTGTTCCGCATAATACAGTTGACTAATATGCGTATACAACTGGAGAATTCCACTTTGCTCATCATGTACATGTTTCTTTTGATGGGATGCCATGAAGTTTGTGAATCAACCACACGTGTCATCCAAAGCTGCATGTGATAAACGATGACAATCCACCGATTGTATTCTGGGTCCAGGTAATAGTCATTAGAGGCACAGTCACGTTCCATGGGTCTTGAGTGAAATACGTTTATCATAGTTATCCAGTGAACAGGTGACTCGAGATTTCGCCTCAATCAAAAATAGCTACAGTGTATGATAATAACAAATAGCTTTATGCATTAGAGCAGAAGAAAATAGTTCATTTTCATGTAACTTCAGATCAAGCCAACACACCGAATTGTATTTGCATGGTTACGAAGGGTACCTTAACCATCAAGGGAGATTCCGTCACACAAGATAGTTCATTTACTTATTTATGAATGAAACTTATCTGTCTATCTATCTTATCTATGCTCTATTACAACTGCACCAACAGCTAGCTGATAACGGTACATTACGCGGTCGCATCCGCCAGAATTTAGATAAAGTGCTCTTTCGGCATAGGTAGATCAGCTTTGAGTTTTTATCTGAGGTGAGAAACTGGCTTCAATCGGGTAAGGTTTATTTCAATCACGAAGGAATCAAATTTTCTAGTGATTGCTATCACTACTCTCTCACCCCAACACATACAGCAGCACCAACTTGCGCAGGAACACCTTGACACCGGGACGATTTCTCATCTGGCTTTTCATCAATGCCGTCGTTATTTCGAGTGGAGGGAAAGCGAGTATAGTAAGATTTATTAGAACGGGGTTTTTTACAATCCTTTCTTGCTTTTTTACTACATACTAAGTGAATAAACTACAAAACTTTAAAGTGGACGTTTGTAAAAAAGGAAACTTGCATCGAGCTTGTACAACATTTTTCAATCAAACATTAAAATTTGTCAACGCGTTTACTAAAAAACAATTTTTTCAACCTAAAAGTGTTGCATCAGCAGTAAAGGAGGAAGAAAAAACAGTTATTGAACCAAAAAGACAACTCGATTTTTTTATCCAAATTGTGATTTGTTCACTGAGCATATAAACTGCGTTCTTTTTCTGAAAACCAAATAACATCAGCTTTTCATTAAATTTTAGATATTGTTTAGACCATTCTAGAATATTTACTATGGATGTACATCTTCTGGAGGAAGAAATTCCCGTGGAGTCGGTGCGATGGTTTTATGGTCGGGGCAGTGCACACGCGAACACGTGGAAAGCGTTCTGTGGTGCTGATTCAATCAATATCGAGAACGGATTCCGAGCTATGCGACACAATAGGGACGCTTCTTTCGACGGCAAAGTGGTTGTTCGTGCTGGTCTATTTGAGGTCGACCTGCATACTAATTTGTGTAATCCAATATTTTGGCCCGGAGAGAAACGTTCTCAGCACTCGGGTAAGAGAGATTGGTGTACAACTCCTATCCAACGTGGTCTGTGGTTCAACAAGATCAACTGGGTCCCGCTCGATTTCACGTTAGCTTCACTCATTGAACAGGAGCATGTCAGAATTATGATTCCCAAGTTGCGGGAATTGCAAAACTCAAAAAAATCAAAAAGAAGTAAGCCTGATAGATATGTCAAAACAAACCATTATTTTCATCCCAGCCATACACAAAATGAACCACGAAGGACACAGCGTCAACTGGACAGCAAACGGCGAAGTCTTCCTGGTAACCAGATTAGCCCAGCCATTCGCGCACGTCAAACTGCAAGGAGATTTAAGTGAGTCCGATAAAACCACTCACGAACAGTCAATTTCATTATTTTTGTTTACCAGGCAGTGTCCCAATCGCGCGCGGATTCCACCGTATTGCGAGCCCAACGGATTGCAAACCACCAGTCACACAATTGGTCTTTGTCGTCCACGGCATAGGACAACAGCTGGCCAGTATACGCCATGAATGTTCCAAGTAAGTAAATAATAGTGTCTTCAAATTCTCTGGAGAACCTAGTGTTCGATGTCCGTATACACGCCATAACTGGGTTACATTAGAATAGTATTATTGTTTTCTGGAAGATATCTTTATTGCACTTTGGGGAATACCACTTCAAACATATTGTCTAACTTTAGATTCCGCGCCTCTGTTTAACCGGCTTTTTATCCTACAAAAATGTTTTAAAATGAGCTTTGGCATAGACGAAGGAAAGTGGCTTTGTTAAAATATAATCCTCTAAATTGTAACTACCCCAACCCTTTTGTCATTTAATGTTTGCAAAGTTTAGCAGAGACTGACAGTCAATTTTTTCGTCAAACTACTAGTTAAATCAAGGTAAATCAAGTGGATGCTTTATGTAACCTGAAGAAGCAAACTTCTGCTACCGATACGAAGGTAAATAAATACACTATATCGAATCTAGTTGAAAGTCATATATCGAAGGTTGATCAATGCAAGACATTTGTTAGTTTGGATGCGATTTGTTCAAGAGTACTTAGAAAATGAGCGACTGAAGAGCAGTAGGCCTTTAAACGAACATAGACAAGCCCGGGAAAGAGGTGGAGAAAGTTTCTCTAAGTTTACGGCGAAGAGTGGGTTTTGTCTGATTTCAAAATTCAAAGGAATTTGAGACATGCATTCGAGTATTTAAAGACAGTAAACATGATAAGTTTGCGCACAAGGAAAACCAATGTACGTAGAATGATGTTCGGTAGAGCTAGATATAAGTCTGAATCCGTGATACCAGTAGAACAGTCGGCCGGAAGAAACGAAAATTTTAATAAGATGTAGGTGGATGGAGAACAATATGAAGTCGTAGTCATAAACTGGCAACCTTCTTGCTCTTGCGAATACTGTATTGATGTGATCCAACCGTATAAGTTTACCGTTAACCGTTGCAAAAAAAACAGTTAATACTAGAGGTTCTCATAATGAGTACATTACGAATAAGAAAACCAGGTTTAACCGAACGGTACAAAGTCCCAACTGTCCTTCGGAGAAAACTTGCAGCTCTCTAACAGAACAATGATATGAACCAGTGACATTAGCAGGTAACCTCCAGGATCTGCTCAATGCCTCAGCAAAGATAGCCTATCTGAATTTCCTACCTTCAAATTGGAGCTACCCTTAGCCCTCTAGTTCTGTCTACTCTTCCATCAAAATGAGAGACCCAAGGACAGCAAATAAAACCTCCGGGTTGAATCCTTTGAACTACTGAACCAGAAGCAGAGGGATGGTCGGTGATTCCTTGGTCATATGAAAAATCCTTTGACAAAAAGTTTTTGCTATACATCCATCTTAGTAGATGTGTTTGATTTTTAAGCCTAAATTGTTAATAGCAAAATTTATGATTATTTATATTCGCCTCAAATGACCCCAAGTTCCGTGCACTCAAGTGACAGAGCGTAAATTTCCGTTGCTTAAAGTCCTCGAAAATTATTTCTGAGTATGAACGATTTTTCTGAGGAGTTTTACGTGTAAACATATATATTTTTTCACATACGTCTGCTTATGGGCACGATACTGTCACATTGCTCCTGCCAAGATGATTGAATTTTCTCGGGGAATTAGCAAACAGCTAACCAAAACCTAACCCACGGGGCAGCAGGGCGGTCCTGGAAAACCGCAATCCATAGAGGGTTGGTGTCCAGTTTATCGGACCTAACACACTGCGTACGGGATAAAGAGTTCAAGGAGCCCAATAAACCTCGATACCGAATCGAGTCGGTGACCACTATCACGACCAAGGCCAGGATGGGCGTGGTTTGTACGCCTCTTCTTGGATAGTTTGGAATCAGGGTTTTTCAACCAAATCACCTAAGTGAGCTGCCAGTAACTACGCTCGGTAATCAGCCATCTGTGAGGAAGTATACAACAGAGACCGTTTCATCATTATTCTGCAAGGTAATGACGAGAGCTGGTATTCTCAGGATTGCTATCACTTCCCTATCAATGACAACTAATATGGGTGGCCCTCTCCAATTTTCAGGGCTTAAATTACCGATCGTCATTAATGGACAGGATATCGTCCAGACGATATCAAGTTCTTATTTTCATAGGTAGTTTATTGAAATGGATATAATTCAACTATTTTATGTGCTTTTGAATCCAAAACATTCACTTTGCTTTACTTCAGATTTCGAAAAACCTGTTTGAAAGTAATCAAGAAACGCTATCCTAAACTCAGCAGTGCTGAACAACGAATCGAGTTTATCCCGGTGGATTGGCGTAGCCCGCTGAACTTAAACTGTTCCACTTTGGAAAACATAACCATCGGTCAAATGCGACCGTTGCGTATGTATATTAACAACTGCTTTATCGATGTGCTCTACTACACGAGCACAGTGTATCGAGTGGAGATCATGCGAAGTCTCAGCTGGGAACTTACGCGGTTGTTCAATCTATTTCTACGGCATAATCCGCACTTTCTGCAAAAAGGTGGACAAGTGTCGGTTTTGGCTCATTCGCTTGGCACGGTTATCATGCACGACATTCTTCGAACAACAGATACACCAGTTCGATTAGTTGACCCGGATTCGCTCAATGCAAGTAGTGAGGATTGATATTATTTCATTTTATATTGTCCAATACGTTTTTCTTTTCAAGCTAGATGTATTTTGCCGAAACATAGCAGAGCTTATGAAACAAGAATAAAGTTGATTAAAATTTAAAAGAATAGATGATATTCGATAGGCACACTTTCAAATGACGTTTTTAGAACATCCAGTTCTGAGTTATGTTACCTAAAAATGTCAGTTATAATTGCATCCATTTATACGGTTTTCCCATAATCCAGTTGTTGCCAACAAAAATTGTCTTCATATATGCGATTTAAATAAACATCCTCGGGATTTATGAAACTAAAAGCCATCAATCGGACACCAACTATGGTCGAATACAGAACAGTACATAGAAATCCATAACCTTCCCTGCTATTATTCGATGTGGTGCAAGACTGGTCAATATCACAGCTATACTCAATTAGAATAACAAACGAAAACAATCTTGTTGTATTTTTGATAGAAAAAGTACATTGTTGTGGATTCTTGTTTGAAAGCCATAGGTTTATGAGCTTGTCATGGTCATTTG
>UZAN01041125.1:20723-44846 GCA_900618425.1 Echinostoma caproni
AGACCTCGAGTAGGATGTGGTTAGGTAGGCCGTGGGATGGACATCTTAGAACGTCAATAAGCCATTTGGGTCTGTGGAGTAATGTGACATGGTCGATTGGATAACTATTTTACCCGTCGAATATTGNAACACCTAGAGAATTTTACAATGATATAGATAATCAAATAAAAACAGACGAAAATTGATTAGGAATTCCAACCGTAAATTAGCACTAAGTATACCGCAGTGCAGTACATGCAACCGATAAGAGTCAATGGAATTTGTGACTGTGTCATTGATGTCAAAGTTATCCGAGGCTAACAGCGCTTTTTATCCGGACTGTGTTCTTTTCTTCAATAACAGAACCGGTGAGTAGAAAAGTGTAAACCTGGACTTACTTAGCAATCACAATATCTAATCCAATTTTAAAATGATTTGAATGAGAGGTACCGAGATATCTAGAGCCTGTTGCATGCACAAAGCATCAGCCTGATGTAAGATAACAAGAATAAACAGAACCTAAGGGAAAGTAATTCTGGATGGAATGAGGTAGAAGTTCAGAGACACAGGTTTCCCAGTTAGAAAAAATTGAAAAACGAAGGAGATTATATTCATATCATTGACTTTTTTCCCTCTGTACTTCTTCACGAGTGCCAGTCACGAATGAACCATTGAAAGGTTTGAAGTATATGGAGTTCCTCGAAAACGATGCAACCGGCATTGCAAAGTGAATGATATCAACAAGATCCTGATTTCAGGCATTCACTTGTTCATCAATAACTTTTAATTCCACACATCCAGTTCCCTTTAGGAATTTCACAAGGGTAAGAACAAGCAGTGATTTCATTCACTTTTGTGGTACTTACCTAGGTCCTACTCACACATGATTTATTCTGTCTTCAGTTGAAACCAAATTATTGGTTCTCCATAAACATAGTTTAATAGATAATGATTGCCATCAAGTTGTGTCAACACTTTTCCAGTATCGTCGAGGGCATTCCTTAATGGAGTATTTGTTGACTGAAAAATGCCGGTCTGTTGCTATAGGTGTGCAGCCCCAACCTGGCACACAGCACGCCAGACATTATTTAACTCTACAAGTGATAGTAATTCACATGCTGGCGAGTCGGTCTTTCCGCGTGAAATGTGAATTGGTTTATTGACGTATTGATTAAAGACTCCGTTCCTAATATTTCATTCTTTGATCAGGTTTATTTATTCTTTACAATTTTTTGTTACTTTTATCCGATTTCTCTACTCAATTTGCCTTCTCTATGTCTTCGATTTTCTTCAGAATCACTAGGGACCTCAGCTCATGCAAAACTCTTTTATGAATTGCTATTCCTAGGTATAGGTTGAAATTGAAAAACAGTGGTACAATAGGTAATAGAGAGCTTTTCGAGGATGCTTTCATTATGCATTTTCCGTAAACCAGTCCTTACATGAGAACTTCATTTTTGTGCTCCGTTGATAGTGCGATGGAAACACAAATAGGTGAGAAAGAGAGGTGTGCAGTCACCAAACCAAAATGTGTAAATATATATCATGACAAAGTGTTGAAAATCGGTTCACGTATTTCGGATGAACTGAATTCCATTTGCCTATTCTCCGAGCTTGGTAATTTATTTGAAAATGCAAACAAACTACCAAGCTTAACGAACAGGCGAAACGAAATAAATATAATGTAAACAATCAACCTAAAATGTGTTTTGAAGAAAAGAAAAAAACCTTATGCTCAATTACTGGAGATTGTTAACGTTTTAAGAATGGACGCAAAGTTCATAGTGATTCATGCATCAGATCGTCATGGACATCATAAGACTGTCTATCAGTTAATTGATTGTCTCATCATCGTAACTACGCGCTTAGATCATTATGATGAATTTACCTGTTGAGCCACTTTAACTTAACAAGTACTTCATCTCTATTTCATCTCTTTTAGATTGTTGGATTTGGAACTAAAATTAATGCGACAAATGAGCCAAACCTCAATCAATTCCAGTCCACAAGTAAGTGTTTTCTCAATCTAAAAGTTTGTTCCTTCTGGAACACATGCCGTGGTTTTCAACGGTTGATAACAGCAAGTGATATGATATTCGGACAAACTGATTTATTTTCTTGATTGCTTGTATTTATTGTGAATAATTCGTAGTTTCTTCAGTAGGAACTGCTCAGCGCTTGAAATTCGAAATAAATTTCGCTTAAAACATTGTTCCTTGTAAGTTGCCTAGATGTAAAATATCCCATAAATATTTATCACAAAAAAACAATTCTTTGTATACTCTCAATGACAATTGAGTAACTTATGACATGTTTATTTATTCTTAAGCTGCGTGTTCTATATCTGTAATGTTTCTATGATAATCTTTTGATGACAATCTAGCGATTTGATCAAGTTATAAATGCTGTTGGCAGAAAGAAACAGATTATAAATAGGTTATTTATCCGTCATTTATATGACAAGATATCACTTTTGTCGAATATGCTATTCAACGTTTACACCTCACAAACCACCGTACATTGATTGGGAAATAGGATCTCAGGAGAAGAAGAGCTATTTGCCGACCGAGAGAAGCTTGTTTCTTCAAGATGCCATGCACTGAAAAAGATATAGTTTACCCAAGAGTTTCCCGGTCACTCAGTTTTATTTGCATAACAAGAATAGGATTAGGATTACAAGATTGGCGGACCGTGACCACCCAAGGGCTTTATCTATATGAAACTTGTCAATGATGCACATCCGTTGACTCATGCCAAGATTAGGACTGATACACTCGATGCAGCTCGCTCGACCATTCTCAGTTGTTGTCTTCGCTCATTTAAACACGAATTATTAACGCCATTAGGCCGCTCAGCCTTACGGAAACCAAATCACTCAAGAAGTCCAGGCTGTAATCAGATCGTAGGTGAAAATATCTTTCCGATGAGTTCTTTTCCAAGTCATTGCATTCGCATTCATGTAAGAAAAAAACGGGAGAGTGATGTGTTGAGGTTAAACAGTTGAGGCTAATTATTGATAGTAAAGGCAGTTATCTAAACATTCACTCATGTGGCTATACAAGGAATCTTATCTCTTGTTTGATCATCGCATATTTGGTCGAGACTGGACATACGGTGTTTGCTAATTCAGCTTTCACCATCATTTGCCAAGTTCGACAACACAAATCCAAGGCTGCTCAAATTAAAGCGTTAGAAACAGCCAAGACAACTATAATTCGCATGTTTAAGCCAGAGTTTAGCTAAAAAAAAAACACTGGTTCAGGCAAGCGAACTTCCGTCATCATGTGTGAGCTTAGTATTCACCCAAATCAATTGCCACGCTTACGTCACCCGTTGTTGTCAGAACAAGAAAATTATAGAGATGAATTTGTCCCTCTCCACCCTTTTTCTATCACTAATTTGTCTCGACTGCCTAACCTCAACACATCACTCCCTTTATTTTCTTACTTAAATTTGATTACACTGCCTTGGGAATGAACTCTTTGATTCATCAGTTTTAGCATTCCTTCGTTCCAACGCACTTGGAAGTCAATAGGTATAGAAGTTCTTTCCGACGTTTTACAGCAGGCACTTGCACGTAAAGAGAAGTGAGTTGGCAGTGGTCGTAGAGTGGTTCAGGTTATTCTTAGCACCTGGGAAGTTGTGTTTGGAATCCATCACCAACCACCAATGCCACCCAAGTTTGCCCCAGTTTATTGTATCATATGGCATCCCTCTGATTCGCTCCTTCTTCTGTTGTGCGTTCAATCAAACGAAGTGAAAGCAAAGATCGCGAAGCAGTGAACAGTTGTTAGTCTGTGTTCTCGGAGGTGAGTTGTGAACTCCAAATCGGAAACATCTCGTAGACGTATAGGAATTATTTCTTAGTAAATGATACCTAATACGAGACTGACTAAGATTCCAAAGATGTGCTGGGCTTTGATTTACATGCAACACCAAATTGGACTGAGTAGAACCATGAACGTTAAGCATGCATTGGGGGCATATCAAGCATTCAAAGAAGAGCACATCTAAAGGTCGTGGTTAATCAACAGTAATTGATGTCACAAACCAAAAGGAACCAGAACAGCTGCAGTTATGCACTGACGTGAATGTCCAAGTAAACTAGTCTTGTTCTTTGTGATCAAAGATTGGATATCGACATCTAGATGACAATGAGTATATAATCTCGAGGGTGATACCGATTTCTTGATGCAATTCTCATCAATCCCGAATGTTTTACTCCCTTTCATCAGGTGCTTAAGCTAAATGTGACACCGCAAAGCCTACAATTCCAGCATAAACTGGATACCTTAATTTGAACCACTGTTTTAATGGCTGATTTAGTTTACTATGATCTTTATATTTCTTTTGCCTTACGTTTTTCCTCTAATAACCATAATACCCTTACTGTACGTACAGACTACAATATAATAACACAGAATGCAGAAATCTCGGACAAACCGACCGAAACCCAGTTGTTTAACGTGCACATCGCTGGGTTTCCATCTGATCACAAACGAAAAGCTAACGGTTGAATTGAATGATTTTCCCTGACTGCAATAATTTAAAACCTTATTCAAGTGTCGGTTAAATTTGGAAATGTTTTTGTCCCAATGTCCCACCCTTGCAGTATGCTGACTCTCCTTCTCCAGTGAGTGATGTGATCATTTTTGCTGGAGTGCCTAGCTTTACGTTCGATTTGCAATGATCGGGTGTTTTAGGCCAACGTTTATCTTAGCTAGCTTTTGCAATATGCATGTCACAAATAAATTGCAATGAAAAAGAATAGAAACCCTAAGGCCCAATCTCCCTCCTAAAATAAAATTAACTCAACCTATTGAGTGACACGATCTCGGACTGCAACCCAATTGCTTCGAGTCTTACAGAGTACGAACTGTACATGATATTTTGAGATAATTTAACTAAAACTACCGACGGCACAGTTATCCATTTAATATGATTACATGTTATCCTGAAAAACCTTTGACGCTGCTGAAGCATTCCGTAGTCTTGCTGCTATCCAGTAATTGCAAATAAATGGCGTAGAAATGACCGGCAGGATAGGAGATATGAGCAGACTATTGCTGTCCCGATACCATTGTGTACGGCGCATTGCTAAAATCTAACGGGACAACCAAAAGGAAATGACTTGAGATGATTGGGTCAGGTGTCGGGTCTATAAACGGATAGGCTTTCTCGGTAACCGGCGGCTACGGCTGTACTAAATTGTTCAGATCATGACTGGTTTGAGGGTATACAAACCCTGGAGATGAGAATCGACCATATTGGTCCCATTAGGCTGAATGGTTTGGGACCTTCCGTCCAACCTATTTAAAGACACTAGGTGGTATGTAACGGTTGTGCATCTACTCACTTTCTACGCAAGTCTAGTTAGCGTGTTTTCCGAATTTTATTTTAATTACGCCCTTGGATTCTTAACTTGTTCATTTACCCCTTTTATCACTGTACGATCTAAGGAGTAGTCGAAAGGTAACAAACAGATAATAGCGTCGCACGACATTACAAGTATAATAGTTGTTTAGATTATTAAATTGAAGTTAATTCTGAGTGATTCAGGAGTTTAGTTCCGTTCTTCTTTATAAACTGTTTTTGTTTCACGCACCGCACTCATTTCTGATCAACGCTAAATAACTGACCAAACGTATGCAACCAAGTGACTGAAATATTATAAGTTGGTGTTTTTCACCATATCACTCAACCATTTGGTTACAGGTTACAGGGAATCTTGGGATACAGCTTCTGGCCTGGTTTTACAATTACGTCATAATTCAGTACACAGAAAAACGCACTGATCACACACCTCATGTAACTCATTTGTGTTATTGCAGCCGTTTTATTTACTGATGTTAGTAGAGGGCGACGTGCACAAGACATTCTGGTAGGTAAATTCGAATTCCGGATTTTGATTTTAAGTAAGAAAATTGCAATCCAAGATATTTTACGTATTTGAACATGTTTCCACTGGTTTCTCATGGCAAAAACGGCAGAGCAGACTTATTTTCAAAGAATGAATCACAAGCCACAGTGTATCGTTCCAAATTGACGACAATTTATTTATTATAAAGAACTGGCATTGAACAATAGACTATACTAAATTATAAGGAATCAAAATTAGGAATTTTTCTCAGCGTTCTAAAAGACAATCCGTATTTGATCACTTAAATTGATGAGCCTATTACTGTATCATTCAATGAATTCATAGACATTTGGTACAAAAATGCGATACAATAGCACTTATTCAAAATATGTATAATCTTTATCCGCGAAATAGGATTGCGCTTGGTGACAAATTATTCTTCATGCTATTCAGTATGTTATACTTTGCGAATTCTATATGCGAATGTTTCAATTCATATTTTTAATTTTTAATTCAGAGTTCATTCCTTGCATCGATTCAACGACCTGTCTCGTGGAAGCCCCTGCCTCAGGTATTTATGCCAGCCCTTTGAGTGCTGCCTCGAACCGCCTTTCTAACCGCTAATGTGTTTCTCGCATTCAACGCCGGTGAAAAAGAGGTGCGTTTGGATTTCTGAGCTTTCCGATCCAGATTGTTCGCTCTTCTCACTTCGCTTGACTAACACGCGTTTGTTGGTGCAAAATGCATTTCTAATTCCCGCATACTCTAATTGTCGGTCAACATTTTGGAGGACACATTGAGCGGAAGGAGGACCCAAGATGCAAGTAATAAGTTGATTTAACTGCAACATCCTCTGGAAGGTCCGCAACCGAAAGTATTTTCAATGCTTTACAATTTGTTTCATTTTTCGTTCTGATGAAGCATTTTCGCGGACGCTTCACTGTTTTAAAGACTATTAACAAAAAACCTGGGTTCGATTTTTCACCTGCTTATTAGTTTTCGAGCTATCATATTTTCATATATTTTCTAGCAAGTGTGTTTCTGCCTGATCAATTCGGATTCCAAATGATTTCTGGGGATGTTTTATGTCTGCTTTCCACGATGCCAGATGTATGCGAGAATTTTAGAAGGTATAGTGCTTCGTTCGTCCACCGGGGAACAGACCTCCGTGGCGGTTTTCGTCTTAGCCTTTTCATGCACTTAGTTATGTTCAAACTTTATCACTTTTTGGAATATTAGCTGGTGCCACAAGCCATTCCGGAAGCGTTGGCGCTGACTTCATTTGATTGCTCAAAACCTGAGAATACCTGACCGTAATTCAGTTCTCTCTAGCTCACTGAAGCGTGATAACGTTTTTACTTTATTGTTTGTCAGACACTCTTGATCGGGTATATGTTCACTAGTTAATTGCGAGGACTAAGAGAAATGGACCGTTGGAGTTCGGTTTCATCAAAATGCTGGGTACCATTTATCCAGTTGCTCACTACAAAGAGAAGGCTAATACTGTGGAATAAAACTTACTCATTTCAACCGCCTGCGTAAAACTGTCTAAAGTCTATACCACTTTGGGTCAATAACATGAAGAATGGAGAGATTATTCATAAAAACGAATCACGGTCGTGTCCATGACAAACAACGGATATACACCGATAACTTCTGGACACAAAGAACAGAATTGTCCAAAACATTAGCATCGGTGTTTTTTCTGCGCCAAAAGCTTCAGTGTACGACTTCATGACACCAGTTCGCAAGATAGAATTAGGTGAACTATGTGCCACGTTGCTATTAGATGTCTCACAATTGATATCTCTGCATTTCTTTCAGGATAGATAAAGAAAATTGACAAAAATAATGAGAAATGATTGATAATGTTAATAAAACAAGATCCATGGTTGGAACGGATCTCACTGAAAAACTTAGGCGTCGTGCTCATGATTATTGAGGAGATTAGCTTGTCATATAATTGTTTACATCTTGTCCATCAAAATATCAGTGCAATTAGTCCCTACCATTGGACCAAGGGTGAAGTTTTCCACATAAATCCAGTCTACTGCAACAACGGTAAAAAGATCAAACATCTAATCGTCAACAAAGTGTATATCAGTAGAACCAAAACGGGTAAGTTCATGAGCCCTTCAAATTTTCAGGTCTGTCTACAGGTGCTAAGTGCGAATTAGTCGACGTTCATGGTGCCACGTCAGTCATACGGGGCGATGTTTGTCTGTTTGCTTTGCAATCAACCTTTTCTGGTCATTTCAGCTCATGTACATAATATGGAATTTCGACTCTAGCCTACGCTTTTGTTTCTATTTGATATTCTAACATCCGGGCAAAAGCCATTGTTGCAACTACAGGATCTGGCATTCCTCGCTACTGACGTCAGATGAAAATGCAAACAGTGCCCGATCCGGAAAAAATCGGAATCCGATAAGAGTGCTTTGTGCAGACTCACCCGGATGAATCGTTTTCGTGAAGAGGATGTTTGCAAATGGCGACAAATAAAGCATAGCTGCACAAATGCACCGGTCTCACGAAAACAAACAGACCAATTTGATCGACTATCGTTTCTAATCCATATGCAAAGGACCATTACATAGTTTTTCACTGACTATCGAGAAGCCATTCAACGGTGAATGTGAATGTGTTGCTATATAGCTCTATTGGTGTCGTTGGATTCTTTTGTTTCGGTAGATCCCGTCAGTTGCCTGTCTGATGGCATAGATACGACACGCGAATTCTTTGGTTTCCGCTATTTATCGTGCAACTAAATTTCGTGTTGGCTGATAAACTACAAATGTTACCCCACATTCACGCAAAAAAAAGAAAAAAACCACAGCGCTTTGGTGTTTGTATTTCAAGGATTTCGCTATCCACAACACAAACATGAAAAACCTTACAACATAAGTTTCCATGGTTTTAACTTCACTTGTTATGATCAGCTTCCCGGTGAACCTAGAGGTTAACCTACCTTACTTCTTTGTAATGTACGCGATTAACTCCCTTGAAGCCCCATTACTAGAGAATCGTAAGTTCTTCAAGGTTACATTATTGTGACTGGATAATGCATTTGTACAGATGCTTTAATGCCGTCACGTGTTTGGAAATATTTTTCGCTATATTGCTCTGTATCGCCTCTTTTCTGTCTCCAGTTGAATTTGTTAATAAACTTCTCTCGTTGTCCTCCTCTTTACAGCTTTCAAACCTCTTTCTGATCGGATCACCGCTGGGGTTGTTCATTTCACTCAATGCGATACCCTCGTCTTACCAACCAATGACACCGAGAAGTCAATCGCCGCGGTCGCCACGAGCTCCGGTAGCCCGAGTAGGACATCGCCGAAGGCGTCGTTCAAACAGCAATCAGACAACCCCATCGCCTCCTCCAGACTCAGAGGTGCTCGAATTGAATAACCAGGACCCCGATGCGCTCGTTCCCTACTCATCATGTCGTCGTGTGTATAATATTTATCATTCCTATGATCCAATAGTAAGTTCTTCTCAATCGCGTTCCAATCTTGCTCGTTTGGGTCTGCAGATCAAACGAACTACAGTTGGAACCAACATGACTCCTTAACTATCAACTATGCATCCACCAATAATCCTCGCAAACCGTCTATTGAAATTCTCAATTATTCTCTTTGACTCTGCTCCCAATATTCCAATCTTCGCTCTGCTCTTTTATCCAAATGGACAACAAAAGACAACAATGAAAATCGGCGTATGAAAGTGCATGGTTGTAAAAAATTAAACTGAATCAGAATTTAACTACCTTTTGCTTTTCCTTTAAGATAGCAAATAAAAAGTTTGCCGAATTATACAGTGTTGCCTAAAAACGAAATCAGCGATTAAGTAGACCCAAGTTAATAGGATTTCACGGTGCAGTTCACCTTTCCGAATTATATTTCTACTCAATGGTATGCAAAGAGTGGATAAAAGAAAACACTGGTGATTCAAGAAGTACCTTAGTTGGGTAAATTAAAAGCGCAAACAGTTGAAACACTCAATCATGTAACTCGAGTAAACCCGAGCTGCTCAACCGGGACACATGAACAATCCGACCAGGTCAACTTTTCAGGGTATTTATTTATACTTCTCTGCTAATTCACAATTCGGCCACTCATGATCATTTTTCGATCACCAACCACCTGCCCCGGTAAGCACCCACCAACGAAGCCCATTTGGCTGCATAAGTAGCCTATGCTCCAGCCATTTCAATCTGTAGACGTCAAGCAGGTATCGCTGCACGATTACTTTTCAGTTGTTAGCAAAATACTTTTGAAATGCAGTGTAGACGGCATCAACCGAACATGGATAGTTTGCGTTCACCTCTTACCCCTGCCATCCATGTCTCTGTTCCGTTTGGCAACACAAACCATATAGCTGTACTTAAATTCGTCTTTCTAGTATTTTTGTCGCGTTGCACCATGCTTGCCCGCAAGCCGATAGAGCATGTACAGCAGCATTTTGAAAAGTAATATAGTTTGAAAATAAATTTGTTGACTGCTACTGCCCATTTGTTGATAATGGAATTACTCCGCCACTTTGGATGAGCGATATATACCTAAATATGCCAGATTATTATAGACGCCAGTCCGCGACGTGGATTCAAACCGCTTAATCCCGCATTTGCATTTCACAGTGGTGGCGTCCTATCAGTTGAGAAAGTGACTGCAAATAGAATATTACTCACATGAAATGCATAGATTCTGCATTTTTATAAGCACTATCCAAATTGGACCTTAGCTATTTCAGTTATGATAAGAACAACCAATAGTTTTTTAGTATGGACATCATCACCAGCCGATTCCTTAGGCGATGTTTCATTGGTGAACCTAAGCGTAGGCAAAGTAGCGGCTCTTTCAAATGAAAAAACCAGTCATTGATTATAAAACACGGGATACCTAATAATCAAAAATATTGTAACTGTAGTATCGGTAACGTTAAACACAGGTCTCCCTGTTAGACTTATATTACGTGAGATTGAAACTAACTTTTACACGATTCTGCGTCAAAACAATCTCGACTGGCTCCCGCTTTAGTGCCATTCATTATTCAAGGATTGAAATATGCAAATTCGAGAAAGGACTTTGGGAATCATTGAGAGTATATTTATTTTTTCACGTTTCACTGCGAAACCGCGTCGATTGATCGCTTCCTGAGAAAGTTGTCAGAGCACACCTATAGATACCATTATCCATAGATGGGCGGCAACGCTATTTTGCTGGTCATTCGCTCGTTTGTTTTGTACATTTCTGAGGTTAGAGTTCCGCCTGTTTCTTTTTGCTGATTGCTCGCATTTTGCATGAAAACCAAATGACTAAAAAAGTCACGTTCACATCACTTTACCGAAAGGGGATATGAAACGTGCCGCTATATAAGTTGGTGTTTAGAAATCAGTATTTTTATTCAATTCAACCGCTGATCGAAACATCATCATTCTTGTGAGATCACAGGAACTGAATCCGAGCGAATTAATTTATTCGCTAATATATTTCGATGAAGTTATGCGCAAAATGTAACTTTACGAAATATAAGGTACCACCATTCTCTTGTCCCAAACAGGCGTACCGTCTTGAACCGTTATTACTGAAACATTATTCAACCGTTGCCCCTGTGGTACTTCCATCAGTGGACAGTTTCCTCTCGAAAAAGACAAATAAATCGGGCAAGAATTCGGATCATACGTCACCGCAAGATTTCTCCCGTGATTCTTCAATCGATGTGACTTCTACGAGCGGAATGGATGGAGTCGGAAGTATGTTCGAATCTTTCGGGGACACGGATTCAAGAGACTCACGATATGTGGGAAATGTGTGGGATTCAGACACGGAGAGTTCGGACAACGATAGTGTGGACACAGTACAACCTGATCTGGCAAAAAAGGTGAGTGTGAACCTCGATCGAAATATAATAAAACAGTTTCGTCATGTTTCCACAAACGGTGGAAAGAAGTGGCGCATAAATTGAATATTACATAAACGGCTGTCTGAAAACAGGGAACAACTGTTTGATAAATATAGAAAACCAGTGTTTTAGTGCGAACCTATCATAACGTCAGGTTAACCGACACATTTCAAAATAGGGTTGTGGACCGTGGCAAAAGTATGTGGGAGTACCTCTGGGAAATAACAGAAAATTCAACAGATGTGAGGTGCACAAAAAGTTTCAACGTATACAATTTTTCAGGACACCTATTATTTTTGAACCGCAACAATCAGAATTCGTCGATATCTACATTCAACCTTCACGATTCTTTAGCATGATTTGACGGAACTTAGTGAACTCAATTTTGCTCGGACCCGAAGGTCACCTTAGCATTGCGAAGTACGTACACTTTGTAAGTCGATTACAGCGGAAAAGTAGCCACACTGAAATTAAAACGATACATTTATCGTTATGCTGTAACTCTGACTGGAATTCACATACTCAACCAGGGCAACTGCTCAGTACCAGTTTGTACTTTGAAGTGATCATACCCAAACAAATAACTATCCCGGTCGGTTCACCGACTGAAAACATGGTTTCATTTTAGAAAACCTTAACGTAGCCACGAATTCCTGAAGTACGTGGTATTTCGCTAAACTACATGGAAAGAAAGCCTGGGTAGGTGTACCTTAGCAGCGCATGAATGAAAAAGATGAGCTTTATTGCACTCAAGAGACAAACGTTCTAGTACAAAAAGTTATCTCGCAACCACCTGGGATGCACATGTAGGAATAAGTCCAAGTAGCTATGATTGTTCCTCTCAGCAGAGAGTCACGAGAGGCAGAGAACCGCAAACGTTTCATTACCCGCCGAGGTGACATCGTCAGTGCTTTTCAAGTGGCAGTGTTCTGTTTATACCCGTTCGTTATGTTCTTCTCCACCGTTTATATTTGTCTTTTGTTCTCACTGTTGACGACTCGGTTCAGGGTTGAACTGGTGCGAGGGGGATGAGGGTGAGAGGAAAGGGGGTTGTTCTTCCGTCCGGATTGCGGTTTTGGTCGGTTTTCAGGTCAGGATGTGACCTCTTGTCACGTCATCTGATCCTTGAGTCGCATTGGCTTGTACATGTGATCCAGTTCGACGTGAATGTTTATTGAGTTGATGGAAGAGTGTCAAGCCTCGAGAAATTCTCTGGCGTGTTTCGACCGGGCTTGGAGAATAATTTCCACTGATTTCAAGTCAAACTGATGTTCTTTTTGATCTTCGTGCAGGGAAATTAACGATAGTGTATCATGCTCCCTGACTGCCGATTGATTTTCACGGATCGTTGTTGACAGTTTTCTTCCAGTTTGTACGATATAGTGTTTTGGGTAGTGTATTTTGTAAATAACACTACTCTTGTCGATTTTCGTTATTCTCTCCTTTGGTTTTGAAAGAAGTATTCTTAGAAGAAGGATCGGTTTGTGGGCGACTTGGATTCCATATGATCTGAGCAGTCTTGCAATCATTTGCGACACGTCCATGATGTACGGCAGATTTGTTCGTGTTCGTGGATCTCCGTCTGTTGTTTGTTTCCTTCTTTGAGTCAGAGTTTTTGTGATAGTTACTCGTACCTTACCATTGCGAGCAAACAATCTGAAGAGGTATCTTTCTTCTTCTTGAGTATGTCGGTGCTGCAGTGCGTTTGGATATAATCGGTGGAGAAGAACACATATATAAACGAACGGGTACAAGCAGAACACTACCAATTGGTAAGCATTTACGATGTCACCGGGGCTGGTGATGAAACATTTGCTAAAAATCGCCAAGCTCGGCGAACAAGAGAAATGGAATATTAATGTTTATTGGTACACCAGCACATATTTCAATTAAGCAAACATTTGTATGGTGAATGATGTTTATTCCGCGTAGCAACTGGTTCAAACCATTTCATATCAGATTTTGACTGATACCGATAAGTCTAGATTGATCGAGAGTAATACGTAACTGTTCTCTTTCCTAGCTCTACAAACGGATCAGTGTGGGCGAGGACCAAGTTTACAAACAACACAAATCTAAAACATGTAAGTTAAAAAGTAAATTTGTAAAACCACGATGAAAAAGGAACTGCAAGAATCAATCTAATAAATTTGTGGAATGTAAAACAAATTGAATATCGCAGAAAACTATCCTATTGGGATAAACATTACTCAAAAATGAAGCCCAGCTCCAACTGTGGGCTGGAAAGTATCGGATCCTGATGCTTGCTAAAATCACTGATTCACAAAATTTCGCCAACGATCGGAAGAAAACACTTTATTCAATTAGGTTTGACGAAAAATAGCCAGACCTCTGGTTTAAAGTCAGTCAGAAATAAAAATCCCGCAAACGCTGAAGTGAATCTTTCCCAGATTGAGGGCTGATTTAGGTCAGTGTGAAGCTCATGAAATAAACAGTTTCACTTTTTCTATACACAACCGACTGCCGACGGTTAGGTGGAGCGTGTGCTTTGGCCTGCTCGTGAGGTCCCGAGTAGTATTACCTCGCACTGCTGCGGTTACCTAACCAGCCTGAATCTGCAGCTCAGCTTTTGAGTTTATAATATTCAAATTAGTCCGTATTATTTTAGTGGAACGACGGGAGAGAATTTAGTTATTTGTGAGTATTTTCACCCAGTGTCAAAGTGTCACTCGTCACTGAAAGGCCTTGGGAAGCACAGTACAGCACACATCCACCAAAACCATTAGGCTTGGAGCCCGAGCACAACAGGCTGCTAAAGCAACGCGCTATTCATTCAAGGTGTCTCTCAGCTGTTTGTTACTCGCCAATAATACCTGATCAGATGCTCGTCCTTCACTGCCGTCGAAAGTATCGGACAATGATCTATTCCTTGATGCAAGACTTCTCAGCTGGGCTCTACCACGGCTGAGGATTTTCAGCGGTGAATAATAGGTTGACGCTGCTTGACGAAATAAATCGTACATATTGTTCCGTTCTACTGCTGGCCTTATTGCCACAGATCACATTCCAATATACAAGTTAAATCTAGGTCGTTGGAATCATTCGCAATCGAAAAATGATTTACCGGAATAAATAACCCTTCGTTTCTTTCGGTAACCACCCTTTTATTGCAGTCAAATTCTTCAGTCGTTACGTGACCCGCAGATCATCGCATGTGACCAGCCTAGGCCCCCTACTACCACTACAGAGAAACGAGCCAGAAGCCGCAGAGCGTCGCTTACGGTATCGAGTGGATTACGAGTGGCAAAAATCCTTCTCACCACTTGCTGTCCTTGGAGCACATTACAGCTACTGGACAAGCGAAGAATTAGCATTTTTCATTCTATATCAAATCTTCGGTCACCCGGACAGCGTCAGTTGAACGTATCCGATTTTCACGTAAACCTATTTTTTATATCTCCTCATTCTGACCAATCATACCATTCCCTATCACACTTTTGATGCAACTGAAAACCCATGATAACCTGTTCAAGTACAGTTGTTCTCCCTCCATCTCTGAGTGTAGGTGATACCGTTGTGTTTACCTATGAGTCCTTTATCGTAGCTTACTTCCTTAGTTGTGTACAGGCAGTTCGTACAGAAGTAGAAGTAAAATATGCCACCAGTAAATTTAACCACCCCAATCAAGAGTCTGATTGAACTGCGGTTAAATATTATACTAACGATGCTATTAACCATAAAACGTTTTCTTCATCTCTCAGAGTAGTTAGATACCTGTCACACTTTTGTCCCCTACCCAACAAGCTAGGAAGTTGACACAGATGATCAGAGAATTGCGAGCGTTCAACTAACATCTGAAAAAGTAATGTTACCTCAAATGACAATATGATTTTATCAAATATACGGTTTGAACTCCTTGGATCAAGCTCTTATTTCAGTCAGTTGAAGAAAACTTGTTTAATGACATAAGGCAAGGGAGGGAAAGCCAAACGTGAAAGACCTTTCATTTTGGCGAATGAGTGAAAACGAATTGATCAGGAAGAGAACTGCTCTGTAAAGTTCAATTTTTCACATCACACCGAAGTTCATGAAACAAAATGTGGGAAGCGTAGAACTTGGATTTGCTCAGTGTTCGAACATTCGATCGATTGTAGTCATCTGTCATTCGATTATCTGCAGACCGCAACTACAGTTCTTTCTCGCACGCAGCAAAGGTTATAAGCAAAGATTGATATGTAAATTATGGTCGTACAATTTACAAATAAATATTTTTCTTATATTATTATAAGGTACCCTACACCACCAAAGATTAATAACATCGGTTTTTAGTCAGGAGAATTAAGTCCAACACCTAGCATACAGGTTGTAATCAAACCTGAGTTTTCTACCGAAACGCTTGCATCGACTCCGAGAAAAAGAGGTATTCCCACAGATCCCAAGTGGAACTCAAACAGACAACAAATAACCAATTACTGTGATACATAAAACCAAAGGAGTGAAAAAAACTCGTTAGAAGTGCCCGAGAAATATGACAGAATGATCAAATGATATGAGCCATCTCAGCTGGGACCTCGTGCCTGCACTAAAACTAATCTGAGAAAAACAATACCACGCGTCCGATAATGGAAAAAGGGAAGCAAACAACAGACACGGGTATTATTCACCTGTATCACGCCGGACTGTGAGATCCATCTGCTGAAAAAATTGCGCACGTGGTACCACCTTGTTTTAAAACTCCAAGTTTTCCTCTTGCAGCTATTCAAAGCTGTCACGTGACATCTCGATCGCACTCACAAAGATACTACACACACTGTTCACGTGATTCAGGATGACACTGACTAGTTTACACTACCGTAGACGCTAATCAACTTGAGGTGCATTGGTTATGATGATTGCACACTCATTATTTGCACAAGGCAAAACTCAACGCTTACTCTAAGACAGACGTTAATCAAAGTGCTGAATACACAAATTTTGCTTACACAAGGCAGAGATTACAAAGGAGTGGTATTACTCAAGTTCCATAGCCGAATATAAACAAGCCCTTCACATGATCAATCAATCAGCCAGTTCTAATTCCAGAAATCAGATACCGGTATTTGAAGGGTATTCGTTTATTAACATCGATAGCGTGAACTTTGATCGCATTTTCGGTGGCTTTCGATCAAATCCTTTCTCTTGTTCTATCAGTGAATGCATGCGCCAACTCGACACTGAATTCCGACTTGATCATTTTTTGATGGTATTTACTAGATATAAAAGAAGAGTTGGACTCCGAAAACTAGCTAACCAGCCACCTTAAACTACGGGGAGACATGACAAATGATAATGTGTAACCACGCACGCCGGACTGATACCTAATCGTCCCGTGTTATTTTCCACCAGTGAGCTCTGTTCATTACAATTTCCACATCCATTTTCTTCATTGACCGTAAAGAATTTGAGAGATTGAACGCGTCATCAATAGAAGGGAGATGTAAATAAAAATGGTAAATAAAAAAAGTGAGATGATTATCCCACAAGCACATTTGACTGAAAAAGAAATGCGCTCGTCTAGTTTCGCGAAAAATAGAGTCATCAAAATGTGGGTAAAAAACAAAAAGGCAAACAAAATGCGAAGGGAACGAAGTGCAACCCCAAAACGGAGGCCACCCGTAAAAACCAGTTCGGCTAGAACAGATCACGATTACGTAACGGCATCGATTAATCCACGAACCAGGCACAGCGGGGCTGCCACTGGAAGGTGAACAAATGGGATAAGACAGTTTAACCGATTAAGTTTTCGTGAGCACCAGTATCGTGTGGAATTGTGACGGAGGGTCGTGGACTGATGTAACAAGCACCGATAGGACACAATATGAGGTGAAAATGTTGCAAACGAGCCGGGATCGGAAATATCATGAAATTCGACGGGTAAAACTTGTTTCATGGGAGTATCCGTATTGGACGTGTCGTCCCCGGTGTCGATAACCAATTGAGGATCATTAGACGGCGGTAGAGCCTGAAGATCCAGAGGTTTACTTTCACATGCAAGTGGAGACCGAGACCGCGTCCGACATCGGCGGAACCCTGTAACAAATCAATCCGAAAAAAAACAGGGAAGGTGCATCACATCAACAGAAATATCGCAAGCAAATTTGAATCCTTTCAGGAACTACTCCCTAGGTTATTCCGATAATCTTATGTACGAAATGCAATAAACTTACCGTTTTCTCCGAATATATTGGTAGCCAAATTGATCCAATTTGGTATGATCATGACTCTTTAACTCATGGAGAAACCAAACCTATTTAGATTATGAGTGCGAAACTGAACCACCTTAGAAAATGCTTCTTTGAGGATGCGATATAATGTTATTACCATTCCGAGTACTGTCATCAAAGTACATTCCCTAACTCGTTACTTTAGCTGAATGTGTGAGACGGTATTCAGCTACACCAATATTAAGTCGACCATGAACGGAAGGCATGTAGACGCATGAAAAGGTACTCCACAATGTGCATCCAATTGAGGGCAGCGATCACTCATGAGTGGAACAAGTTTGAAGTTCAGACGATCCAAAATCTGAATAAAAGTATAACAACAAAGGTTGGTGTGTTTTGTAACCACTTACATGAGTAGATTCTTTCTCCTGGGGCGATGTTACGAACATTTTGCCCCCCCCCAAGGTAAGATTTTCTAGGATACGTCCGTTTAACAAAAATAAAAACGTTTGATTTCTCTATGTAATAATAAGTTGTATCGTCATCATACCATATTTAACCATTCCAAGTAGGTTGGTTGCCAAGATGTTGCGGGAAAACTGGGTTGTGCACAACACACCCCAAAACTACTGGAATCCTATCCGATTTCCATCATGGTCTATGCACAAGTTTGAACAGTTGTTTTGATAGCTTAGGCCGCCAGCTGACACGGACGGTACTATAAACGAGGCGAGTGGTGTTCCTATTCCGGAGACAGAATACCATGCCTCATGTTCCCCCATTATGTTCGCGACTAATGCGATAGCTTAAATTGTCTGAAGAGTAGTGTCAGCCCGAACATAAGGTGGAAAGTGTTTTATACACATAAAAAGCACAACAGAGCAGTTGACAGTTTTGGGAACTCATTTCAAGCGACGTCACTGATTGATCGGTTTACCTCTGACTCAATCATTCCGGACCTATGTTCTGGTGCAACAATCACTGATCCAGTTTAGTTGTGGATATATTGGTTGATATTCGACTGGAAATCGCAAATCGTAGCGCGAAAAGAGCGACCGTAAATGAACGAAGTTAGACGAACAAAACGAATACTTGGCTCGAAACCTAAATAAGAGATCAATGGAAGGTTACGTAAGCTAAGGGTTATACAGGTCAGAAAATAACAAAAAACCCGGAACCGCATAATGAATGACTTATCGAAAACAGTTTGTACGCGTGTTAAGGTGAACAACCCCCGTCGGGCAACCCTTCAGCAGTACTGTTACCTTTTGGAAACCATGCGTAATCGGTAGCATATTTCAGAGTACAATACAATAGCCGACGTAGATAAACTCTAAACTAAACGGTTGGTTTAGTTAATTGAAGGAAAAAACAGTTGATAAACAGACCATAATGGGATAAAATACGTCTTGAAGGTAATTAGAACAAATGAAGAAAAATATCCATATTTTCGACGATATAGCGGTTCTACTTTTCGACTGATTCTGTCAAAAACATGCCGCGATTATTATTTCAATCAGTGATAAGCCAATTATGCAAAATACGATCAGCAAACATTGCTCCATTGGGAAAAACTCGAATCGTAATGTAAACAACTCAACTCATTTTGGGAAACCAGGACACGTCAAAAGCCAACCATTAAATGCAGCACCAAAACATGATAAAATACTTCAAGCGTTTCCACATTCTACTTACTTCGATCGCACTTCACCAAAACTCTAAAGCATTCTGATCCCAAAAAGATAAGATTGATAAATTGTTGGGCAATTCCGTGAAGCTATATAACGAATGCAAGTAAGAAACTATGAACGCGAGTGCTTCACTCCTCTTTATTGCAGATAACCGATCTTTAGAACTTGTTTTTAAGGAAAATTTTGCTAAATTCATGTATTTTGTATTCCTAAAATATTCGACAAATTTTGAATATTGCTAAGACAGACGGAGTGTCCGTACCCTCTAATTCCATTAACGTCAAATCTAAACGTTATCTTCAGCGATGAAGTAATTAATACGAAAGTTTTTATTGTAGAAGACATGTTAGTCGTCTATTGGTTTATCAGCTAAAAAGTTGATATTTGCATCCGTCAAGGCAACTAATCAACCCCAAAACTACCACTTTTTACTGGTACAGTCTATTCTTTATTAAAAATCCAAGAGAAGTCTTTTGAACGAGTAGTGAATAACAAGTCGCCTTGCATACACTCAACTCAAAAGTTTCTCTCCAATAGTCGATCCATCCCTTAGATGTCTTGAATTTGACTTGGTAGCAGCAACACTCATTTTTTGGCGGGTTACATTTTCTATCACGAGAACTTCCACTTTCTGATCACGCTTTCGTATGAATCACTGGCAAACGGCAAGAATTGACAGCTTTGCTATAGCCCGGAACAACACCACACCAATCCTTTTATAGGGTTAGACCTTATGTCACTGGTCCTGATGATCGAAAACAGGTCCTCGTGACTATGGGGACTTTTTGCCATTCATCTGAATAAAGTGTGTGATAAAGCAAAACTCACATCGTTGTATCATCACAACTGCTCTTGAGCGCATCAAGTCCCGGACCCTATCCAGATGCTCCATTTGCGCTCGAGTTAGGTGAATTCGGGTACGTCCAAACTGACGAATAAGCAATCGCCATTCTGGTTCACAAATAACATCTTGTCCGGCAGCGTCCTCAGCGAGTGGATTTAGATGCAACCCCAAAATCAGTAACAGAAGGACAATTCGCTGATGATGTTGTGTCTCGGATTCTCCTGTATTAAGGAAGGTACACAAGAGCGTAGAAAATTCGTGACACCGGGAAAACTTTGACTCGAACAATTTCAGTGTACACGATAAATAGAACCAGGGATTGAAAACGTTTGGAGGATCAACATTGAAGTGCACAAAACATGGCAATAGTGTGAACAGAATACCTTGAGGAACGAACCGCTCGAGATAACCTTTTTGTTTTCTGCACATCAAAAAAAAATCAAGCAGAAGATCGATCTACAGAACCCGTTAATCATTACCAACAGGACTTATTTTACCATGCCTGTTGACAAAACCTCAAGATTTTTCTTTAGTTTTGAAAAAGCCTTATTCATCAAATTTATTTAAGTCTAAACAGATCACATTTCATGCTACTCCCACCCCAAACCTTGATCTAATTGATCGGTATTTGGAAAGGACAGATATTCAAATGCAAGCCTATTTAATTCCTCTTCTCAGTCTTATAAGCAGTGTATTTCGATTGAATACGAAATGGAATAAAAATTGAATGCACAGTGTGCCGTTTCACCGGAGACAGAGCATGACAAGCAAACCCTTAGAGTCAAACAGAATTCTTGAAACAGAAAAAGGGTAGAATAATGAGAACTTTGAGACAGTGTTAAAATATCAATACTTGTACTACTCACTCACATCAATAACTGCCTATCGCATGAAGGACTGTCCTTAGCGTTACACATCTCACGTGGTGATGGGATTGTGAAGTTTGTTACACAGGATGACTTAACGACCGAAGCTCAAGGGTAGCTCAAGGGAGTAAAAACAACAAAAAGAGTATTATTCCGATTTTCCACCTTCATAATCCAATTTCAGTGAATTCTTATGCCAGCAAAACGGGATGACTGTTTCTAGTTCGAGTGTCACTAAAGAGATTCATCCACTGTCGGGGAGATTTCAAGGAATACGAATACACAAGGAATTCCAAGACGAGTAGTTCGTTGGAGAACATATAACAAGGACCGGGGTGTCAACCGCATTACCTGTGTTGTCTGGAGATAATAGGACCAGCATTCAGCTATTCCATCCCATGTTTAGCACTTTCTCTTCTCTCATGTTACCTGTTGCACTAGCACATAAATTAGGAGCCCTAGCAATGTGCTCAATGTAACTATTCTCAATTTTCCCGTTCATTCCTAAACCAAAACAAGACTAGGATCGTTCAGCTGGCGAGTACAGTACACTGAAAAAAACTGGTTTTGTCCGACGAAAAAGCTGAAGATAGCGAATAAACTGGAGTTTATTCACGACTAGAGATGGTGTTGGGGAAGAAGTTACATCACGAATGGCGAAAGCTAGAGCAGCTTTTGCCACCCTGCTACAGCTGTAGCGCCGCCATAACATCGACTATCCTAAAAGTGGATGGTGTAAGTCGCCGTGGTTCGAAGTGTTGTGTTTTGCGATTGCGAGACCTGGCCTCCCCAGGCGGACGATGCTAATCTACTTTTCGTATTCGACCACCGATGCATTCGAAATACTGTTCGTGTCTGGTGGGAGCATCGTGTGAACAATCATGAAATTCGTCGTCGTGTGCTAGGTACTGATAGTAGTTCTCTAACGGAAATAATGGATCTACACCGCCTACAATGGCCTGATCACGTTTTGTGTATGCCTGCCTATCGTCCACCTCTCCGTGCCCTCGTGCGCGTTCTGGGCAAGGCTAGAAGAAGCACCACGACGCTCAGACTATGACCCGTCATAGAGGTATGAATAAGTTAGCCTCAGCATTGGCTTCGGTTGGTGCAGTTCGCGTTCCACGTTCGGGCCCAAGGAATGAAGATTGTCGATGGTAGGAGATACTGAAAGAAAAAGCTCAGAATAGTTGTCAGTGGCGCGATAACTGTGCGGTTTGCTTTTCAAAACCCCGTTCCCCACAAGCTCTCTTTATCACGACAACCGATTAATTTTTGTTACGATCATATGGGACAATTAAAATGCTTGCTTGTTAGGATTACCGACTTAACTTAACTTTACATAATCTTCAAGTTGGCTACGACGATACTCGGTCACCTAAAGCAACTGAGAAAAATCAACAAGAATATGCGAACAAATAAGTGCCAACCGTGCCGCGGTTAATTCGATTGAAACGTCCGTGCCTAACTTCGTTTACCTCTGGGCAAAGTATGCCAAACACGGCACCGTCTAACAATGGAAGTATTCCACGAAATAAAAGAGATGTTCAAACTTATGGAGCATGGGGCTTTCTATCCAGTTTTCAGTATGTAAAACCATCAACCATGCACTTCCTTGGACCGGTTTCGGTTGCCGTCTATTGGCTGTCCATTAGGATAAGAGAGCAGAGTGGAGATGGGAATGTTGAGAGCGGAGCAACAGGAGAAAGACAGGAATTTCGAAAGTAGAGCCGAAGAGAAAATGGAGAATTTCAGTGAACTAGGGTTGCAAAGAAATTGAGACGCACGATTGTAAAACGTTACGACACTCAGTGTCTCTAACGGTCGGTTACAACGAGCTCGAGGTCCCCATCCATAGAGTCTAACGGGATCTATGTTAACCAGTCTCTTGGTTAAGGTTTCATACCGTCGCGCCCGGCGTTATTTTGACCACTCTTGGCATTTCTCCATCCACGATCTGACTCGGTAAACATCGCTCGCCGTGATAACCTATTTGGTGGCATACACAACACACGCCCCAACTAACGTAACCTATGAAAGTCGACCAATTGTTTCAGTGGGCGATCGCGGTTACGCAAAACAGTGCATCTAACCTCAGCATTGCTTGTTGGGTTACCTCAACAGATTCGTACAATGCTGCGTAGACAGCGATGTTTGAACACAAAAAGTTTACCTTTATCCTGCCTCCTCAATAGCCAAGTACCTATGCTGTACACTAAAACTGGCCAAACTGCCGCAGCAAACGCTCCACCCTCAACGGATACCGGATGTCGCGACGGCGCCAGTGATGTCTCGATCTGGCAAATACCGGCAACGTTTCAATCAGTTTCTGTACAGTTAAGCCCATGAACTTAGTGGGATAAATGCATTTTTACACGTCTGGCACAAGCGTTTTATGAGAAACCGGTAACGGTGTTTTCTAACAATAGTTAAGATACGAAGCACCAACTATGTGATGTTGAAAAGCAGTTGCTAACTGGACAGCTGGAGAAAAACATTACATGGTTGCGTTTGAAAGCACGAGGCACGAGCAAAGAGCATTTGACACATTATAGAAGTTTGAATAGAGAAGTCAGAAACATGGGTTTGCACAATGTATCCATGGTCATTTCGCTGCATCTGTACACGTGCATACTGCAGTCAAAGTCATTTTATATAGTCAGTGAGATAACTACCGTGAAATGAAGACATGATTGCTAATCACAACACACAACACGACACAGTAACACAAAGAACGGGAGAGGGTGGGGGTAATCACCAAGGCAAAGCTAAAGTGACTAACCATTCACGTTGTTTGCATAGATCGGGTTTGAGGATA